>JABSTT010002136.1:0-45257 GCA_013339685.2 Hyalomma asiaticum | reverse complement strand
GAAAACCGCAACAGCGTGGACAATGAGAAATAATAATAACGAACATTCGCAAACGAGTCACTGCCTCTGACAAGGTTTAAATATGACCGAGAACGAGCACACCGACACTAATGCTCGTATGAATGCTGAGCTGCGAGAAGTCATTCCACCACCATAAGACGTCATGATTGCCTGCTTCAGTTCTGCTGACATGCCACAATATAAACATGCGCGATTTTCACATCCACACCACAGGCACGTAAATTTCGCAGCTCTGAACTGAAATCTCACGACTGCAATGCAACAGTGAAAGGACGCGCGGCAACGGTGCCCTAAAACGCGCGATATCACATGCATGTATTCGTCTGTGTAAGACACGAGTAAATTACTACTACCCGACATTGTTGTACATGCGCTGCGCTCGCTACCCGTAACGACCAAATGACAGGATGGTGGGAACGAAGCCAATGCACTCGTTACTCACTAATCAGGCTCAACACGCACATAGACCTAAGAAAATTTCAGAATGCAATCATACACGATGATCTGAATAATAAACCACAGTTGCGTTGCTTTGCGTTTAATGCGTCAACTATCTTAGACCTTACATAGCATTAATCCTCCTTGTATCTGTTACAGAACGATTCGCCCTATCCACGGAACACATGAGTGATCTCACAGGCATCATGCTAAGCCATTCAAATGTGGTACTTACATTTATTTTCGGCGAGACGTAGTTATTGGTGTTACGGGATCCAGTCACAGAAGCGCCGGAATTGAACCAGGGTTAACATAAGGAGGAAAGTAGAAAGAACATAATGCCACCACACAAACACACGCAGCAGTTGCAGCACGCTAACAGAATTTTCCCAGAAACGAAGGAAGAGCTGGCCGCCAACAACTTGACCACACTTACTCCACGACCAACCACGCAAACGAGCTTCGCTGCCTTTGCTTCGTGTCTCCGCGTGTTTGCGCCAGCCTGCGCCCTCTCGCCTCATCTCCCTGGTAACCGGCGAGAAGGAGCCAGACATTCTGGCGCCTCCCTCCCGGCCCCATTGCAGCGGCGACACCTCGGCGCCGTGCATTGCGTCGACGCCCGCCGACGCTTTGGGGAGGGAGGGGAGGGGGGCGGTATTCTTCCACGTCTGCTTACCGTCTTGCGTAGGACGTTTCGAAGACGGATTCATTGTCCCTTTGATGTCGCTGCCCCTTAGTTCGCGTGGCTGACGTCTCAAAGACGTCAGCCACGCGAACCAAGACGTTAATCCAATAAGACGTCTTTTGGTCTTGTGTGCTAGCTGGGATTTTGCCCAAAATGCCAAAAAAGGTAAGACTATAGTCTTGGGTTTTTTGTGAAATTTTGACTCGATCAGAAGTCGCACAAAATGCGTTTTCCGCATTGTAGAGCATTCCTCTACTTATTGCGCGCCTTCCTGAATAAAAATACGCTCTCTCAAAATTTTGCCCAAAATTCCAAAAAAGGTAAGACTATAGTCTTGAGTTTTTTGTGAAATTTTCACTCGTTCAGAAGTCGCACAAAATGCGTTTTCCCGCATCGTAGAGCATTCCTCTACTTATTGCGCGCCTTCCTGAATAAAAATACGGTCTTTCAAAATTTTGCCCAAAATGCCAAAAAAGGTAAGACTATAGTCTTGGGTTTTTTGTGAAATTTTGACTCGATCAGAAGCAGCACAAAATGCGTTTTCCCGCATCGTAGAGCATTCCTCTACTTATTGCGCGCCTTCCTGAATAAAAATACGGTCTCTCAAAATTTTGCCAAAATGCCAAAAAAGGTAAGACTATAGTCTTGGGTTTTTTGTGAAATTTTGACTCGATCAGAAGCAGCACAAAATGCGTTTTCCCGCATCGTAGAGCATTCCTCTACTTATTGCGCGCCTTCCTGAATAAAAATACGGTCTCTCAAAATTTTGCCCAAAATGCCAAAAAAGGTAAGACTATAGTCTTGGGTTTTTTGTGAAATTTTGACTCGATCAGAAGTCGCACAAAATGCGTTTTCCCGCATCGTAGAGCATTCCTCTACTTATTGCGCGCCTTCCTGAACAAAAATACGGTCTTTCAAAATTTTGCCCAAAATGCCAAAAAAGGTAAGACTATAGTCTTGGGTTTTTTGTGAAATTTTGACTCGATCAGAAGTCAGCACAAAATGCGTTTTCCCGCATCGTAGAGCATTCCTCTACTTATTGCGCGCCTTCCTGAATAAAAATACGGTCTCTCAAAATTTTGCCCAAAATGCCAAAAAAGGTAAGACTATAGTCTTGGAGTTTTTTGTGAAATTTTGACTCGATCAGAAGTCGCACAAAATGCGTTTGCCCGCATCGTAGAGCATTCCTCTACTTATTGCGCGCCTTCCTGAATAAAAATACGGTCTTTCAAAATTTTGCCCAAAATGCCAAAAAAGGTAAGACTATAGTCTTGGGTTTTTTGTGAAATTTTGACTCGATCAGAAGTCGCACAAAATGCGTTTTCCCGCATCGTAGAGCATTCCTCTACTTATTGCGCGCCTTCCTGAATAAAAATACGGTCTCTCAATATCTTGTCCAAAATGCCAAAAAAGGTAAGACTATAGTCTTGGGTTTTTTGTGAAATTTTGACTCGATCAGAAGTAGCACAAAATGCGTTTTCCCGCATCGTAGAGCATTCCTCTACTTATTGCGCGCCTTCCTGAATAAAAATACGGTCTCTCAAATTCTTGCCCAAAATGCCAAAAAAGGTAAGACTATAGTCTTGGGTTTTTTGTGAAATTTTGACTCGATCAGAAGTCGCACAAAATGCGTTTTCCCGCATCGTAGAGCATTCCTCTACTTATTGCGCGCCTTCCTGAATAAAAATACGGTCTCTCAAAATTTTGCCCAAAATGCCAAAAAAGGTAAGACTATAGTCTTGGGTTTTTTGTGAAATTTTGACTCGATCAGAAGCGCACAAAATGCGTTTTCCCGCATCGTAGAGCATTCCTCTACTTATTGCGCGCCTTCCTGAATAAAAATACGGTCTTCTCAAAATTTTGCCCAAAATGCCAAAAAAGGTAAGACTATAGTCTTGGGTTTTTGTGAAATTTTGACTCGATCAGAAGTCGCACAAAATGCGTTTTCCCGCATCGTAGAGCATTCCTCTACTTATTGCGCGCCTTCCTGAATAAAAATACGGTCTTCTCAAATTTGCCCAAAATGCCAAAAAAGGTAAGACTATAGTCTTGGGTTTTTTGTGAAATTTTGACTCGATCAGAAGCAGCACAAAATGCGTTTTCCCGCATCGTAGAGCATTCCTCTACTTATTGCGCGCCTTCCTGAACAAAAATACGGTCTTTCAAAATTTTGCCCAAAATGCCAAAAAAGGTAAGACTATAGTCTTGAGTTTTTTGTGAAATTTTCACTCGATCAGAAGTAGCACAAAATGCGTTTTCCGCATCGTAGAGCATTCCTCTACTTATTGCGCGCCTTCCTGAACAAAAATACGGTCTTTCAAAATTTTGCCCAAAATGCCAAAAAAGGTAAGACTATAGTCTTGGGTTTTTTGTGAAATTTTCACTCGATCAGAAGTCGCACAAAATGCGTTTTCCCGCATCGTAGAGCATTCCTCTACTTATTGCGCGCCTTCCTGAATAAAAATACGGTCTCTCAATATCTTGTCCAAAATGCCAAAAAAGGTAAGACTATAGTCTTGAGTTTTTTGTGAAATTTTCACTCGATCAGAAGTAGCACAAAATGCGTTTTCCCGCATCGTAGAGCATTCCTCTACTTATTGCGCGCCTTCCTGAACAAAAATACGGTCTTTCAAAATTTCGCTCTAAATACGTTTGGCCGCATCGTAGAGGAATGCTCTACGATGCGGCCAAACGTATTTAGAGCGACTTCTGATCGAGTCAAAATTTCACAAAAAACCCAGACATAGTCTACCTTTTTTGGCATTTTGGGCAAAATGTTGAGAGAGCGTATTTTTATTCAGGAAGGCGCGCAATAAGTAGAGGAATGCTCTACGATGCGGCCAAACGTATTTAGAGCGGACTTCTGATCGAGTCAAAATTTCACAAAAAACCCAAGACTATAGTCCTTACCTTTTTGGCATTTTGGGCAAAATTTTGAGAGACCGTATTTTTCTTCCGGAAGGCGCGCAATAAGTAAGGAATGCTCTACGATGCGGCCAAACGGATTATGAGCGACTTCTGATCGAGTCAAAATTTCACAAAAAACCCAAGACTAAGTCTTACCTTTCTTGGCATTTTGGGCAAAATTTGAGAGACCGTATTTTTATTCAGGAGGCGCGCAATAAGTAGAGGAATGCTCTACGATGCGGGAAAACGCATTTTGTGCGACTTCTGATCGAGTCGAGATTTCACAAAATACCCAAGACTATAGTCTTACCTTTTTTGGCATTTTGGGCAAAATGTTGAGAGAGCGTATTTTTATTCAGGAAGGCGCGCAATAAGTAGAGGAATGCTCTACGATGCGGCCAAACGTATTTAGAGCGACTTCTGATCGAGTCAAAATTTCACAAAAAACCCAAGACTATAGTCATACGGCAAAAAAAAATGCCATAGAGTTACGCGGGGTTGCGACCCGGGCGTGCTAGAACCGCGTTTATGTATTAATGGGATTAGTTACCTCAGGCGGAGTGCATTTCCTGGTTTTCATTAAAGTCATACGTGTAAATAAGCGAAAAAATGAGGCCCTTCATTCTTCAGTTTTTCACCTAAGGCCGTCAGAAATATCGAAAAACATGCCATAGAGTTATGCGGGGTTGCGACCCGGGCGTGCTAGAACCGCGTTTATGTATTAATGGGATTAATTACCTCGGGCAGAGTCCATTTCCTGGTTTTCATTAAAATCGGACGTGTAATTAACCGAAAAAATGAGGCCCTTCATGCTTCAATTTTTCACCTAAGGCCTTCAGATATGTCGAAAAAAATGCCATAGAATTATGCGGGGTTGCGACCCGGGCGTGCTACAACCGCGTTTATGTATTAATGGGATTAATTACCTCGGGCAGAGTCCATTTCCTGGTTTTCATTAAAATCGGACGTGTAATTAACCGAAAAAATGAGGCCCTTCATGCTTCAATTTTTCACCTAAGGCCGTCTGATATGTCGAAAAAAATGCCATAGAGTTATGCGGGGTTGCGACCCGGGCGTGCTAGAACCGCGTTTATGTATTAATGGGATTAATTACCTCGGGCAGAGTCCATTTCCTGGTTTTCATTAAAATCGGACGTGTAATTAACCGAAAAAATGAGGCCTTCATGCTTCAATTTTTCACCTAAGGCCTCCAGATATGTCGAAAAAAATGCCATAGAGTTACGGGGGGTTGCGACCCGAGCGTGCTAGAACCGCGTTTATGTATTAATGGGATTAATTACCTCGGGCAGAGTCCACTTCCTGGTTTTCATTAAAATCGGACGTGTAATTAACCGAAAAAATGAGGCCCTTCATGCTTTAATTTTTCACCTAAGGCCTTCAGATATGTCGAAAAAAATGCCCTAGAGTTACGGGGGGTTGCGACCCGAGCGTGCTAGAACCGCGTTTATGTATTAATGGGATTAATTACCTCGGGCAGAGTCCACTTCCTGGTTTTCATTAAAATCGGACGTGTAATTAACCGAAAAAATGAGGACCGTATTTTTATTCAGGAAGGCGCGCAATAAGTAGAGGAATGCTCTACGATGCGGCCAAACGTATTTAGAGCGACTTCTGATCGAGTCAAAATTTCACAAAAAACCCAAGACTATAGTCTTACCTTTTTTGGCATTTTGGGCAAAATATTGAGAGACCGTATTTTTATTCCGGAAGGCGCGCAATAAGTAGAGGAATGCTCTACGATGCGGCCAAACGTATTTAGAGCGACTTCTGATCGAGTCAAAATTTCACAAAAACCCAATACTATAGTCTTACCTTTTTTGGCATTTTGGTCAAAATTTTGAGAGACCGTATTTTTATTCAGGAAGGCGCGCAATAAGTTGAGGAATGCTGTACGATGCGGGAAAACGCATTTTGTGCGACTTCTGATCGAGACAAAATTTCACAAAAAAACCAAGACTATAGTCTTACCTTTTTGGCATTTTGGGCAAAATTTTGAGAGACCGTATTTTTATTCAGGAAGGCGCGCAATAAGTAGAGGAATGCTCTACGATGCGGGAAAACGCATTTTTTGCGACTTCTGATCGAGTCGAAATTTCACAAAAAACCCAAGACTATAGTCTTACCTTTTTTGCCATTTTGGGCAAAATGTTGAGAGAGCGTATTTTTATTCAGGAAGACGCGCAATAAGTAGAGGAATGCTCTACGATGCGGCCAAACGTATTTAGAGCGACTTCTGATCGAGTCAAAATTTCACAAAAAACCCAAGACTATAGTGTTACCTTTTTGGCATTTTGGGCAAAATTTTGAGAGACCGCATTTTTATTCCGGAAGGCGCGCAATAAGTAGAGGAATGCTCTACGATGCGGCCAAACGTATTTAGAGCGACTTCTGATCGAGTCAAAATTTCACAAAAACCCAATACTATAGTCTTACCTTTTTGGCATTTTGGTCAAAATTTTGAGAGACCGTATTTTTATTCAGGAAGGCGCGCAATAAGTTGAGGAATGCTGTACGATGCGGGAAAACGTATTTAGAGCGACTTCTGATCGAGTCGAGATTTCACAAAATACCAAGACTATAGTCTTACCTTTTTTGGCATTTTGGGCAAAATGTTGAGAGAGCGATTTTTATTCAGGAAGGCGCGCAATAAGTAGAGGAATGCTCTACGATGCGGCCAAACGTATTTAGAGCGACTTCTGATCGGGTCAAAATTTCACAAAAAACCCAAGACTATAGTCTTACCTTTTTTGGCATTTTTGGCAAATTTGAGAGACCGTATTTTTAATTCAGGAAGGCGCGCATAAGTAGTGAATTGCTCTACTATGCGGGAAAACGCATTTTGGTGCGACGTCTGATCGATCAAATTTCACAAAAAACCCAGACTAGAGTACATACGCAAAAAACAATGCCATAGAGTTCGAGGGGGTTGCGACCGAGTCGTGCTGGAAACGCGGTTATGTATTAATGGGATTAATTACCTCAGGGCCATAGTCGCTTTCCTGGTTTTCATTAAGCAGGACGGTGTAATAATGCGAAAAAAAATGAGGCCCTTCATGCTTCAATTTTTCACCTAAGGCCGTCAGATATGTCGAAAAAATGTCCATAGTAGTTATGCGGGGTATGCGACCCGAGCGTGCTGAGAACCGCGTTTATGTATTAATGGATTAATTACCTCGGGCATAGCCCATTTCCGGTTTTCATTAAGTCGGACGTGTAATTAACCCGAAAAAAATGAGGCCCTTCATGCTTCAATTTTTCACCTAAGGCCTTCAGATATGTCGAAAAAAATGCCATAGAGTTACGCGGGGTTGCGACCCGAGCGTGCTGGAACCGCGTTTATGTATTAATGGGATTAATTACCTCGGGCATAGTCCGTTTCCTGGTTTTCATTAAAATCGGACGTGTAATTAACTGAAAAAATGAGGCCCTTCATGCTTCAATTTTTCACCTAAGGCCTTCAGATATGTCGAAAAAAATGCCATAGAGTTACGCGGGGTTGCGACCCGAGCGTGCTGGAACCGCGTTTATGTATTAATGGGATTAATTACCTCGGGCATAGTCCAGTTTCCTGGTTTTCATTAAAATCGGACGTGTAATTAACCTGAAAAAATGAGGCCCTTCATGCTTCAATTTTCACCTAAGGCCTTCAGATATGTCGAAAAAAATGCCATAGAGTTACGGGGGGTTGCGACCCGAGCGTGCTGGAACCGCGTTTATGTATTAATGGGATTAATTACCTCGGGCATAGTCCGTTTCCTGGTTTTCATTAAAATCGGACGTGTAATTAACTGAAAAAATGAGGCCCTTCATGCTTCAATTTTTCACCTAAGGCCTTCAGATATGTCGAAAAAAATGCCATAGAGTTACGCGGGGTTGCGACCCGAGCGTGCTAGAACCGCGTTTATGTATTAATGGGATTAATTACCTCGGGCATAGTCCATTTCCTGGTTTTCATTAAAGTCGGACGTGTAATTAACCGAAAAAATGAGGCCCTTCATGCTTCAATTTTTCACCTAAGGCCTTCAGATATGTCGAAAAAAATGCCATAGAGTTACGCGGGGTTGCGACCCGAGCGTGCTAGAACCGCGTTTATGTATTAATGGGATTAATTACCTCGGGCATAGTCCATTTCCTGGTTTTCATTAAAGTCGGACGTGTAATTAACCGAAAAAATGAGGCCCTTCATGCTTCAATTTTTCACCTAAGGCCTTCAGATATGTCGAAAAAAATGCCATAGAGTTACGCGGGGTTGCGACCCGAGCGTGCTGGAACCGCGTTTATGTATTAATGGGATTAATTACCTCGGGCATAGTCCATTTCCTGGTTTTCATTAAAGTCGGACGTGTAATTAACCTGAAAAAATGAGGCCCTTCATGCTTCAATTTTTCACCTAAGGCCTTCAGATATGTCGAAAAAAATGCCATAGAGTTACGCGGGGTTGCGACCCGAGCGTGCTGGAACCGCGTTTATGTATTAATGGGATTAATTACCTCGGGCATAGTCCATTTCCTGGTTTTCATTAAAGTCGGACGTGTAATTAACCGAAAAAATGAGGCCCTTCATGCTTCAATTTTTCACCTAAGGCCTTCAGATATGTCGAAAAAAATGCCATAGAGTTACGCGGGGTTGCGACCCGAGCGTGCTGGAACCGCGTTTATGTATTAATGGGATTAATTACCTCGGGCAGAGTCCATTTCCTGGTTTTCATTAAAATCGGACGTGTAATTAACCGAAAAAATGAGGCCCTTCATGCTTCAATTTTTCACCTAAGGCCGTCAGATATGTCGAAAAAAATGCCATAGAGTTACGCGGGGTTGCGACCCGGGCGTGCTAGAACCGCGTTTATGTATTACTGGGATTAATTAATTCGGGCAGAGTCCACTTCCTGGCTTTCATTAAAATCGGACGTGTAATTAACCGAAAAAATGAGGGCCTTCATGCTTCAATTTTTCACCTAAGGCCTTCAGATATGTCGAAAAATATGCCATAGAGTTACGCGGGGTTGCGGTCCATGTGTGGCAACTAGCAGCTTGAGCGTATACTGTTGGATGTGATTTTTTCTCGGTCGTAGGAAGAGGTTCATCTTGCAAAGCTATAGGCTTACCTTTGAAAGAGGCGTTCCAGATAATTTTTGTCGATCGTCGTGAAAATCACAGTACAGCTACTGGTGTATTGCTCCACGTGAGTTTTCACGTGAGTGCTTCAAGTGTATGACGAAGGGGCATCTTGTATTTCCCTGCCATAGCAGGATACAGTGTACAACATGCAAGCGTCGCCATGCTTCCTCGATGTGCAATGCAACGCTGACGTTTGCAACAGCTCATTTTACTCAGGATCGAGAAAGACCCAACGTCGCCATGCATGTTGCAACGAACGGCAGCCATCCTCGAATAGCTACGGAGGTTCTCTTCCAGAGGTCCCATGCCTGGCTGACGACTCCGACTCATTGCTTCTGCGTCCGCGGTGTCTGAATGGTAGCCGGAGGACGTTTTTGCGGGAAGATATGTCGAAAAAATGCCATAGAGTTACGCGGGGTTGCGACCCGAGCGTGCTGGAACCGCGTTATGTATTACTGGGATGAATTACTCGGCAGAGTCCATTTCTGGTTTTCATAAAATCGGACGTGTAATTACTGAAAAATGAGGCCCTTCATGCTTCAATTTTTCACCTAAGGCCGTCAGATATGTCGAAAAAAAGGCCATAGAGTTACGCGGGGTGCGACCCGGCGTGCTGAAACCGCGTTTATGTATTACTGGATTAATAATTCGGGCAGAGTCCATTCCTGGCTTTTCATTAAATCGGACGTGTAATTAACCGAAAAATGAGGGCCTTCATGCTTCAATTTTTCACCTAAGGCCTTCAGATATGTCGAAAAAATGCCATAGAGCGTGCTGGAACCGCGTTTATGTATTAATGGGATTAATTACCTCGGGCATAGTCCGCTTCCTGGTTTTCATTAAAATCGGACGTGTAATTAACTGAAAAAATGAGGCCCTTCATGCTTCAATTTTTCACCTAAGGCCTTCAGATATGTCGAAAAAAATGCCATAGAGTTACGCGGGGTTGCGACCCGAGCGTGCTGGAACCGCGTTTATGTATTAATGGGATTAATTACCTCGGGCGGAGTCCATTTCCTGGTTTTCATTAAAGTCGGACGTGTAATTAACCGAAAAAATGAGGGCCTTTCATACCTGAACTTTTCACCAAAGGCCGTCAGGAATATCGAAAGAAATGCCATAGAGTTATGCGGGGTTGTGACGTGGGCGTGCTAGAGCCGCGTTCTTCTATTACTGGGATTAAGTCGGGCAGACTCCATTTCTGTGTTTTCTTTAAAATCGGGCGCGTAATTTGGCGAGGCTTTTCCTGTTCCATTTTTCACCAGAGGCTGTCTGAATTGTCGAAAAAAGTACCATATAGTTAAGCGGGGTTGCGAGGCAAGCAGCCAGGAACCACGGTGCTTTTTTTCTTATCTTGGTATGTGTTTTATTAAATCTGTATAAATCTTCGCGAAAATTACTATAGAGCTGCGCAGTATTGAGAATCAAACGACCAGGATTCGTAGGAGCCTATTATTATTGGATGATATTGTGGCGGCCAGAAATAGGGCTCAACTGGATGGCTATGGACTTACCTTTACAGACATTCCTGGTGAGTTTTGGCGGTGGTAGGAAAAACCACAGTAGAGTTACGGAATATTGGTCCATGTGTGGCAACTAGCAGCTTGAGCGTATACTGTTGGATGTGATTTTTTCTCGGTCGTAGGAAGAGGTTCATCTTGCAAAGCTATAGGCTTACCTTTGAAAGAGGCGTTCCAGATAATTTTTGTCGATCGTCGTGAAAATCACAGTACAGCTACTGGTGTATTGCTCCACGTGAGTTTTCACGTGAGTGCTTCAAGTGTATGACGAAGGGGCATCTTGTATTTCCCTGCCATAGCAGGATACAGTGTACAACATGCAAGCGTCGCCATGCTTCCTCGATGTGCAATGCAACGCTGACGTTTGCAACAGCTCATTTTACTCAGGATCGAGAAAGACCCAACGTCGCCATGCATGTTGCAACGAACGGCAGCCATCCTCGAATAGCTACGGAGGTTCTCTTCCAGAGGTCCCATGCCTGGCTGACGACTCCGACTCATTGCTTCTGCGTCCGCGGTGTCTGAATGGTAGCCGGAGGACGTTTTTGCGGGAAGATATGTGCCAGAATGTTAAGTGGCACATAAATGGGAGGTCATGGCCGTTACTGCACCAGGGTGGCGAATCCTGCTCTGGCGAAGGAGTGCCTTACCTGCAGTGGTCGCCGGGATCCGGCCGCACCCCAAGCCTCTTTCTGCAATTCAATCGACTGACAGATTTTTCTTAATCCGGTGGGGAATTGCACGGAACCGAGATGCGAACCACGGTCCTTTTGTACGCGAGGCGGATGCTCTGCCTCAACGACACTGCTGCACCGGAAAATGGTAGGTGTAATATTAAGGGAAAAGAAAAGAGCGGAGTAGGTTAGGGGACAAACGCGTGTTAGGGACATATTAACAGAAATTAAGAAGAAATGGGCATGGGCGGGCCATGTAAATCGAAGACAAGACAACCGTAGGTCATTAAGGGTAGCAGAGTGGATTCCCAGAGAAGGCAAGCATGACAGGTGAGGTGGGCAGATGAGATCACGAAGTTTGCGGAGATAAATTGGGCCCAGTTAGCACAGGAGAGGGATAATTGGAGATCTCTGGGAGAGGCCTCTGACCTGCAGTGGGAGTGCACATGCTGGTGATGTGCCAGCAGCTTAATTTATCTGTCGTGCGAGAAGTGAATCTCGTGTTTAGCACGTTTGGACGAGCTCCATCACAGCAAGCTCAGCGGGCTCAGGGAGTGAAGCACTGTACTTCGCAGCCAGCACGAGAACATCCCAGTAGAGATAGAAGCGATCGTCGTGCCGTTCATATGCGAAGATATGATCGAAGTGCCTCAAGATAACATGTCCCGTGACATCGTCGCGGAAGGTAAACCAATAGCAGGCGCAGTGGTTTTCCCTGGAGTCGCAGGCGAACCGGGAGCGAGTCTCTTGATCGATTCCTACCAGATTTGGAAGCTCAGGCCGAATTCAAGCGAGGTGAAATGGGGCGCAGAAAACCGGTTTCTGGAAGCGATATGAACACGAACTTCGGATGGACTCTTCAAGGAGCTTTGGCGTTCTCCCAGAAAGTTAGTCACAAGACCAGCAGTCACATCTGTGTTTTGCGAGTGGACACACACGACAATGAAGCCCTATCCTTCCCGTTACATCTTTTCTGGGAAACGAATGCCATTGGTGTTGTGGACACACCATAATCCAAGCAAGAAGAGGTTTTTGACGAAGTTTAATGAAACCATCAAACTTCAAGACGGCCGCTATGAAGTGCCATTGGCATGGAAACCAAGTGGAGCAGATAGAGAAAATCGCAAAGTTGGGCTTTCCCGACTGTACTCACTGGTTCCACGGCTTTCGTCAAACCATGAAGCCTTGCAAGTTGATGACAGTACCATTTCGCAATATGTGAAGGATAGCCATGGGGAGAAAGTCAAGGACGTGCAAACTACGCAATTAACAGCGTGAGCGTATAATTGGATGATTTTGTCTTGGTCGTAAGAAGAGGTTCATCTGGCAAGGCTATATACTTACCTTTGACAGAGGCATCCCAGATAATTTTTGTCGATCGTCGCGAAAATCCCAGTATAGCTACTTAATGGCCCACGTGACGCCACTAACAGCGTAAGTGGGCGTATTATTGAATGATTTCGTCTCGGTCGGTAGAAGTGGTTCGCGTACACGAGCTGTAAAGCGGCCAATCGTCTGGTCGGCCAGCCGAGTTATGCACGCCTTCTCCACCTGGGGCGCGCCATGTGCGCTTTCGGGAGCGCCACCATTCCAGCGCCGGTTCCACATAGACAAGAAAATCACCGGCAATCTGCGCAACAAGACGACACGTAGGAAAAGACACAGGACAACACAGGCTCAACATAGCAACTGATTTTAATGAAGACAGGTGACCAGTATTTATTTATTTATTTATTCATTTAATACCCACAGCACCCTTCAAGCTGCGCAGGCGTACCGAAGCGAAGAACCTCGGTATTATGTACATGAAGTTAACCTATCGTGCGCGATAGAAATTCCGCTTAGATACAACTGATGCGTCGCTTATACAATTGTCACGCGCTTTTATAGTAAAATGCGCTTCTAGCCTTTTTTTTTTTTTGGCGTTCTCCAGCCCAGAATTTTCGCGCTGCGAATCCGTACACCGAGATCTGTGCTTATGTTCTTACAACTACATTATTCGCACGCTCCCCGAGTCGTACGCTGATGAAGCGTCCCCGTTTGGCCGATGTACACTTTCCCGCAGGACAGGGGATCCTCGTGCACAACTGTTTTTCGGCAAAGAGAGCGTTCTTTGATGGTTCTTCCAGACGCCACATTATCGTCAGCACAGGTGATGCGACGGCTCAACTGAGCAAGTTTCTTGGGGGCAGAGATGACCAACGGCACGTTGAAGCGAGTAGCCACTTTTTAAAGATGATAGTCTTTCTTGGGATACTTGAACGCATTTTTTGGTCTGTGTTTGTCTGCCGCACGATTCTTCACCTGGCCGAAGTTTAAGCACTTGCCTAACCCCCAGTCATCTGCTTCGTTCATACATGCGAACATTGTCGATCAAAAAGCAAATATTACGCATATCTGAGGCGCAACATCAATACGTAAGTATTAGGCGGTGTGTTCCTTTACTAAAAAATACATAGATATGTAATTCTAAAGACCCTAGTGTTTGTTAGGCTGCGCTAAAAAATGCGACGCTATGCACGAAAAAGGCCTCTGCCGACGATTTGGTGCTGCCACCTGGCAGTTGCCCAGGGATTCTGCACAAGCCCACGTTTCCCGACGGCGCTTCCAGATGGCGTCCATATCTCACGCAGCGCAGTACGGCCGGCAGAAGACTATCATCTTTCGACGACATTTGCAGCGAAGCACGCAGATACGCGGCCATTTTTTTTTTTCAGGCTATGTGCGACCTTGTGTACGTATGGTGCTATACTTACGACTTCTGGTAGGGTACCCGAGACGTGTCCGTGTCCTTGGAGGCACCGCGCTCCATCTTCTTTAAAAGCGTTTCCACCACCGACCCGCTAGGGGTAGCGGAAACCCCCCTAGGTTGTCTGCTGAAAGAAAGCCTCTCCAATTTCAGATTGGAACCAGCTTGCACACAGTAAATGCACGACTTATACGTCGTGCGGATTCCTCGTAGAGTGCACAGCAGTGCCTCACTTTATTATCTTGGAATGAGCTGACCTGCACGGAAGAAGCTCTTTATGAGCTTGCGCGGTGCACATGCATCCACCACGCTTGGCTTTCGTTGAAGTTCAGGCCTAAGTCCAAGAAGTCCAGCGGACGACCTATAGGACGATCATGGGTAAAAGTTCGCCCTTTGCCAAGATTTTTAAGGTCGTCGTCAACACACTTTACCTCTTGCTCGTACAAGTTGCAGCACTTGCTGTTAAAAAGAAACAAAAGGTCATCTATGTAGCGAAAAACATTTAGGACCGTGTCGTTATGAGCGTGAATCAAACCATCGTGCAAAGGGCGATCAATGGTAGAAAAAAAAGATGTTGCACATCATAGGCGCGATCATGAACCAATGCATATCCCTCAGTTCTGAAGACAAAACAGGTCGTCAAATTTGATAAAGGTACTGTGGAAGTAAACATATAAAAGTGCTAAAACGTTCTCAAATGACATGCCAGCACCATACTGGAAAGCTACAACACCACTCGCATCAATGCAATCCTTAAATGCATCAAATACTTCACAATGAGGTCGTCATCTCCATGCATATTTAATTGATTTGTGGGGTTTAACGTCCCAAAACCAGCTCTGATTATGAGAGACGCCGTAGTGGAGGGCTCCGGAAATTTCGACCAATCAATCAAGTCTTTATTTAAGTTTGTACATACAAACTAGGGTATGTACAACGTGTCCCTCTGTTTTACATACAACAGAGGGACACGTTTATGAGACAAAGGACATGGGACACGTACGAACGATACACAAACGAAGACTAGGCGGTTCCAGCGCACCGGCAGACAAAATACCACCTGGGGTTCTTTAACGTGCACTGACAACGCACAGCACGCCGGCCTCAACATTTCGCCTCCATCGAAATGCAGCCGCCGCGGCCGGGATTCGATCCCGGGACCTTCGGATCTGCAGCTGAGTGCTATAACCTCTAGACCACCGTGGCGGGGCCCTTCATGCATACAAAACCTCGCTTTAAGGGTCGCGTACCGGTGTACCGAGTTTGGCTTAATGAGTTATACGCGGCGGTGTCGGAACCCTGTGGTCTGTGATTCGAATTCTCACCCAGACACGCAATCTTTTGTTTTCGCTTAATGTCGTATTATTTTCAGTCTATGTTATACCCCTGTCACACTAGACGTTTTAACGTCATTCGATTCGAATGACATTCGGTGCAGCGAATGTCATTCGACCCGCGGTTGTGCTACACACGAAGAAGTAATGTCATTCGTTTACGATATCAGTGACGATAGTTCCAAAGGAACTGGACCTTAAAGCTGCAGAGCGTAAGCGCAGAGTGTCTGAAAAGTCGTCCTATTTTATTTAAAATAAACGCAGGGCCTTGCTTCACTGAATTACACCAACAGAATAATTTGCAGCTGATACGGCAGCGCTCAAAGGGGGCGCTGACTTGCAGCAGCCGAACCATTCACTTACTGTTTTTGCAAGCAAAGCGCGTTAATGACAAACAGACGCTAAATTAAGACGCAGTGTAATAAGCGCTGCGCTCAAGCAAACGGCGTTCGCGATTGCATCCTGTGGGGAAATACCGAAGCCTGTCAGACGCCGCTGATGTCGAGAGTAAACACATTTTGTTACGGCTTGCCTGGCTGTTTTCTTTTTAAAATGATGAATATCGGCAAACGTGCTAAAGTAATACCATTTTCACATGACGTTTCACAAATTAGGAATGCTCAGTGCCGCGTACGTTTACGTTGTCTCTGGGTTAGAGAGTACACATTCGGTCCCACTGCGAATGCGTTGCTCGAACTCATTCGATTTCAGAAGTCATTCGATTCGAATGATGTTAAATGTCGCCGTGTAGCAGCGGAATAATGTCATTCGATGCGAATGTCATTGCGTTCGAATGACATTAAAACGTCCAAGTTAATGAGCAAACAGACAATGAAGCCTAGGAAAGCCTAGGACAATGAAGCCTAGGAAATTGTCTGTTTGCTCATTAACTTGTTTCTAACAAATAAAGAACGAGCCCTTGACCCCTTCCCTTTCGTTATTAAAACGTCCAGTGTGACAGGGGTACTCTAAAGAGAAGGTAGCGCGCGCTCTTTTCATGGTGTTGATGGTTTTCTTTTTTTTTCGTACGCCACGGACGACCTCACGCATCAGCCAACGCAACCTTCGCTCTAAAAAAGAAGATTAACTGCTCACGCACATCGTATTGATGGCAGACCAGCGAACATGAAATGTGTCGCAGCCCCGCCACGGTGGTCTAGTGGCTGATGCACTCGGCCGCCGATCTGAGGGTCGCGGGATCGAATCCCGGCCGCGGCGTCTGCTTTTCAATGGAGGCGAAATGTTGAGGCCCGTGTGCTGTGCGGTGTCAGTCCACGTTAAAGAACGCCAGGTGGTCTAAATTTCCAGAGCCCTCCCCTACGGCGTCTCTCAGAATCCCCCACTGGTGGTTTTGCGACGTAAAACGCCAGAAATCAATGAAATGTGTGATACCGGTATTTATCAGTGGGTCGGTTAAATAGTTTCTCGAGTACTGGCTACGTCATGGTCTTTCTTGATGAGGCTGCGCACGCGTTTAGCTTAGGCTTGTGTCACGAATTACCGCCGGAGAAGATCTCGGAGGGTTGTACTACCGAGCGTGGGAGAGGGAGTGAGAGACGCTTGACGACAGTAGCGTTTTATCACAGCAAACGAAACTTTTATAACACGGCAAACGCAAACCCAAAAGTGAACAAATATATACAAGCAGAAAACTAATTCCGAGAATTGCCTCCAAATGAAACTAACAGCCTAATCTGACAATACTTTTCAAATGCCCGACTCGGCACAGCAACCCAACAGTGAACAAATGACTACAGCCCGAAAACTAACACAGGAAAGGTAAATACTAATCGTAATCAAACTCTCTGCTGCCTTTGACAATCTTCTTAAACCTAAATTCGGCTCTGTTCTTAGCACTGAGTCTGGCCACTGTGGCCTCGCCGACGCCGTCGCGATGAACACACGGAAAGTTCTTACGTTGCGGGCGCGGTCCCCACTCGTCGTCACCAAGTCCGCTGCCGGTGTAGAGACTGGTCGGGCGGAAGTCGTCGCTGTACTTTACGACGGCTAGAAGAGACCGCTTGCTTCCGAAGCCGTCGCCCCGTCTCCACTGATGACGTGGCCTGACCAAGGGTTAGGCCTAGCCGCCGGGCTAAGTACGAGTGCGGTCCCCCGCTCGCAGTGGTGACGTGTCGCGCTGGTGAATTTCTGCTGGCCGACCTTCGAAGGGGGAGTGTTGGCGGCGCGTCCGGAACCCTCGGCTGCAGCACCTCCGCGGAGCCTCGCTCGAATCTTGGCCGAGGTCTACAGCCACGCCCCGGAGTACCAGCGTCTCGGGCTCCCGAGCTGAACGCCCGCCGTTCCCGTCGACAGAGCGAAGCTGCCGATGCGTCCTTCTTCTGCCGTAGCCAAGCAGACAATCCCCTTGCTCAGCGCTGCTGCGCCCTTTTCATGCCTCGTTTCACGCGCCACGAGCGCACGTGCTGCTTCATCGGCGAACGGTCTTCGCCGTCGTCTGCTCTGCGCCGCCTCCCTTTGACTCATGACAGTTTGTCCCAGTGTGTATTTCAAACGTCGTACTTTCGGCATTTGAAACAGTAGCCGCGGAATCGCGCAGTACGCGACAGAGTTTCGTATTTACCGCAAGGGTCACGTATGTATACGGTTCGAGCAGCTTCATGTTCTCATCGTTTCAACCTGCGGGAAAGAACACTATCTTAGCCTCCGTACACAGCGCTGCAACGTGCCCTGGCTTGTGACATTGTAGCAAATAAAAGGTATCCTCGCTTCCAATCTCTTTCGCTGCTCTGCCGTAACCTCAGGAGTCTCTTCCGACACGCTCAGGGCTATCCTCAACCACAGGTTCGCGCTTATTTTTGACGCATGGGGTCGCTGCTTCCGTAAAATTATTGTTGATAGTGTGCTTAATGTGACACCTATCTGTTTGCTGTTTTTTCATTCTAGGAGCTCTTTTTTTTTTTATGCGCGGCGGCACTAATCTTGCCTAACTTATTGGGATTCGTAAACGCAACGTTAACCCCAAATCTACTTCCTACTCTCTTAAGCCTGTGCGAAACTGCGTGAATATACGGAATACTCACGACACTGCTTCTGCTATTAGTGCTTTCCGCTAGGCGACGCGGAGCGACTTTTTTAGACGTTCGGCTACAGTGGCTACAGCTGAGCCAGGGTAACCTGCTTCTAAAAGGCGCTTGGCCTGCGTATTAAAGCTTTTGTTCATTTGGTGCACACATGATTTTGTTACGGATGACTTGAGACATGATATGGCTATTCCATCTTTTTCTACTTTCGAATGCTTGGAGTGAAAGTTCAGCAACGGCTTAGAAGCTCTAGGGGAGCACTGCCAGCACACGTGACCTTGCTCAAAAGTCGGATATCTAGAAATTGTATTACGTTGCTCTTAGGCAGTTCTTTCGTAAATCTTAAGCCATATCCATTAACCTTAAATTGCTCGCTTACATGGGTGACGACGGATTCAAATTCATCGTTACTGCAGAAAAGACAAGTAATCATCAGTATAACGACATACTCTAATGACGAGCTCGCCAAAGGTCTCTTTTAAGCGGCTATCAAACTTGCTCAAGTAAAGAGCACTAAGAACAGGGACAACCTTCGAACCCATACAAATCCCCGATTTCTGCAGAAACACACCTTCTCCATATCTAACGAACGTTTACTTTAACTATACATGGAAAGAAGTTCTATAAACGCACCCGTAGAAACGCCGCACCTATTTATAAAAACCGACTCCTGCCCTTGTTCCGCAATACACTCTTACGTAATTTAGCAAACCTTCATGCGGCAACGAGTAATACAGGTCTTCTACAACCATACCAAACGCTGTGCAGTCACCAGAATCATTTTCTGTTAAAAACTGAACTACAGCCTGAGAATTACGTACGCGAAATGGGTCGGAAAAACAGAGATGATAAGCACTTCTGCAGGTAACTATAGCTACACAAATGTGCCAAGTCCCTAACTATGAAACATTCGAGCGAAACGGAATTCTTTGCTTGTGGGTTTTTTGCCGAGAAAAATATGTCTCAGGTGAGAAATTTTGCCTTTTTGGCATTAGAAGCTATCCTACCAATATTACATTTCATAAGGACATCGACAGCTCCGTTGTTTAACTACAGAAGGCTTCAATTTTACTGGACGAAAGCTCTTTTCAATTGCTGCTAACGCTTTTTCTGAAAACGTGCTATCCGGCATGATTACAAAATGACCTTCCTTATCGGATAATGCCGGTCTAAGCTTACGCTCCACACAATTTACCAACGGTCGGATAGGGTCAGAAGCCTTAAAAGGATCGTGCGATCCTTTGGTGCTAGCGATGCATCCTGAAATACAGCGAGACCGTTCTTCCGAGGCAACCTTAGTTATGGATCGCGGCAAGCTTAAAACGTCAACTGCATTTAGGTTACGTTGAAAACAGTGCTTAGGGCCTAATGCCAGGATTTTCTTTTGGTTGTCGTTTAAAACGGCGTCTCCAAGAATCAATGCCTTTGCTGGCGGTGAAGTACTAGCAGAAAAAGAATTCCTCTTACTTTGTAGTAGGTCCGGTTGCTTCGCCCTCCGCACAAAATCTGAGCGCTGCTCGGATACTGTCATCCACTTGGCGAACACGCGGTTCCGTTGACGGTCTCCCCGGGTGACGCAGCTGACTTTTAAGCACTGTCGATAAAATCTGACTTGCGGCCACGCTTCGTCTGAAATCGACGCGCAAATCCTGTTTGCGTGTCCAGTTGAAGGTTGAAGAAACCCACACAACATCTGAATTTCTAACGGAATGATATTACTGCGTTTAAACCATGGCATAGTTCTAGCGCGAAACAAACACATAGCAGTTAATAAGGCTAAGGAAGCAGGATTGTGCAAATAAGCAGGAGAACACGGAAAAGGGCTCAGAGTATTAGAAATGAAGCTCAAAAGGGCAGAAATCTGAGCGAGTTAGTAAGGGTCCACAGTGAAAAGAACAGGCGTGCAAAAACACGGACACAGGAGAGGGGGCGAGGGGGGGACAGAAGTGGACAACACGAACGCCGACTATCAAGTGAAGCAGAGCAAAGAGGCGAAAAAGAAGGAAGATACACAACTTATCTGCGCATGCTCAGGAATGGTAGCGCCGCCTGTCTGTTGAAGATTCTGAAGCGCCCTTCCCGTGCGGATGGGACGGCTTGAATTCATTTGTGCATTCGTCTCCCGCGCACGAAACGAGGGGTTTCCGTCGACGAGGGGGCCATCAAACCCGTTTCGGGCGCATCGCTTCAAGGACGGTGTCGCACCGCGACCGGAAGAGAGAGAGGGAGGGAGAGCGGCCGCAAGCGAGGAAGGAAAACTTGTTCAGAGACCATCGGGAAGCGAAAAGGAAAACATCGACCTACGCAGTTGTAAATATTGTAAAATAAACGTTCCTGTAGCAGTACGAACCGAGCGAATCATTGAAACCGACCAGTATATTTCACATTTTTTGGTGCCGAAACCCGGGATTCGTCAGCGGCTACAGGAACTCAGCGACTACAACAACTGCGCCGAATGAAGAATGGAGCGGCTTCAAACAAAGAGAACGGTGACGCGCGTCGAGCTGCAGAAGCTCAGCGACGAGCTGATGCAACTGAGGACCGCCGATGCCTTGGAGCTTCATCAAGAAGATCGCATTGCGGAAATGAAGGAGGAACTGGAGGCTCTTGCAAAGGAGATGAAGCAGCTAGACGCACTCATCGAACCGCACGTTTGCGACGAGGACCTTGCGGAGGAATACGGTGGCGTGCGGAAGAATCAAGGGCTCATCACACGTATGCGAACCCGACTTGAACGCCTGCAGCGAAGGAGCATTACCGACACCGATAGTACAACGGCCGTATCGTCCGCCAGCAGTGCGGGGAGCCTCAAGCTACCGAAGCTTGAGCTGCAAAAGTTCAGCGGCGACCGACTTGGGTGGCAGCCATTTTGGGAGCAATTCCGACAAGCTGTCCACGAGAACACCACCCTTTCGGACACTGAGAGGTTCCTCTACCTGCGTACGGCGCTGACGGGCAAGGCGGCAGCAGCGGTGAGTGGCATCCAAGGAACTGAACAAAATTATCAGTATGCCATAGTGACACTGAAGGAGCGTTTCGGCAGGCAGGACGTGCTTGTGCAGGAACACCTCACGCAGCTATTAAATCTGCAAACCGTGAAAGCACTCGACGATGTTAATGCGCTCCGTCGGCTGTACGACCACATCCAGAGAAACATCGCTGGGCTGAAAAACCTGGGTGTTCAACCGGACTCCTACGGTGCGATGCTGTGCGCGGCGTTGTTTCGTGTGTTACCTACCGAATGGGCTGTGCAGTACCACAAATCTCACACAACGGACAATGATGTGCTGGACAGCTCGACTCTCGACTCCATCCTCGGCTCCATTCGCCTGGAAGTGGAGAGCCGTGAGAGGATCCATGCTGGTAGCGCACGAGACTCGCATCCCGTGCCCAAGGAGAAGCCCCCTGGCTACATCAGAGGAAAGGGCTCAGCTGCTAGCCTCAAGGTTGGTGTCAAATGGGACAAAGAAAGATGCCCCCTGTGTGAATCGGAGTCTCATGACGCAGCATTGTGCGACGCGGTCATCCCGGTCAAAGAAAAGAAATTGAAACTCCGGAGCCAGGGAAGATGCTACCGCTGCGCAAAAAAGGGGCACCTGTCTCAGGAATGTAAGAACTGGAATATTCACTGTGCTAAGTGCGGCCGTCGTCACATCACGTCACTCTGTGACCCTCCTCAGCCATCCACCTCCGAGAAGACCGCAACGCCACTACACTCAACGGCTTCGCTGAGCAGCCACACGAGAAACTCAGTTCTGCTGCAAACGGCGCAAGTTTGGGTTGACGGGCCTCATCGAAAATGCCTTGCGCGCTGTCTCTTTGACGGAGGCAGTCAGCGGTCATTTGTGACGGAATTCATCTCGCGACAGATGAACTTGGAGGTGATCGGCGAGGAAGAGGTTACAATTTGCCCATTCGGGGGAGTTGCGAACGTGATGAAGAGCAAGCGACGACTCGTGCGAGTTTGGCTCAGGAGCCAATACAGCCGTCAGGAACATTCGATCGAAGCGCTTGAGGTCGAGGAGATATGTTCCGACAGATTGATGCTGCCGGAAAACGTGCTGGATCTCACCGGACTCGCGGATCTGCAGTTGGCAGACGCGGCATTGCCTCCCGCACGCAACGACCGCGAGGACATTGACATTCTCATAGGAGCCGACAGCTACTGGAGTGTTGTGACTGGGGAGGTGCGAAACATCAAAGGAGGCCTGTTTGCAGTGAATACTGACTTCGGTTGGACCCTGCAAGGTCCGATTCCGCAGACGGCCTCGGCAGTGTGCTGCTCATCGGTGACCGTCCTGCGCACCAGTGTTGTCGATCCGGTTCCTAGCCTCTCCAACGAGCTTCGAGCCTTCTGGGAGTTGGAGAGCCTCGGGATTTCAACGAGGGACGTCCAGACGGCTGACGAGGGAGAACACGTGAGCCAAAGCTTCACTAATTCATTGCACTTCATTGACGGACGCTACGAAGCAAGTCTCCCTTGGAAACCTTTGGACCGGCCATTAGAAGATAACGAGGCAGTTGCACGACAGCGCTTAAGCAAGTTGCTTCGGCGTCTGCAGCCAAATAACGAGAGGCTGAAGGAGTATGACACCACCATCAGAAATTATTTGGAAGAAGGCTTCGCCGAAAGGGTTCCCGCTAACGAGGTCCACAGCACAGACGCAAGGGTTTATTACATGCCGCATCGAGCTGTTCTGCGACCTGGGAGCACCACGACCAGAGTGCGAATTGTGTTCGATGCCTCCGCGAAAGCGCAGGGTTGTATGTCTCTCAACGACGCACTGTCAACAGGCCCGAGCCTAAACCCAGATATGCTGCAGCTACTGCTCAACTTCCGTCGTCATGCTATAGCGCTCACCGCGGACATCGAGAAGGCTTTCTTTCAAATCCGTGTAAAGCCAGAGGACCGCGACGCACTTAGATTCCTGTGGTTCCGTGACCCGCCAAACGAGCAGACGACAACCGATGAAGCGGAAGTGTGGCGCATGACGCGAATTCCATTTGGAGCAACAAGCAGCCCTTCATACTGGCCGCCACAATCCGACACCATCTTGCTGGCGTATCCGCTGACCTGTCTGATACTGCTAAGGTACTTGATAAGTGCCTTTGCGTTGACGACCTAATAACGGGCGTTGATGAAGTGCAAGAGGCCATGACCTTCTACGACAACGCACAAAGAATCATGAGATCTGCCGGAATGAAGTTGAGGAAGTGGAGCTCGAACAGCGAGGTGTTGCAAGAACGGTTCCGCTCTGATGGCACTGAGAATCCATGCAGTGTTAGTGAGGCTGCGACGGCAGAAATAACGCCAGTGCTGGGGCTCGAGTGGAACAGGGAAGACGACGAGCTGAGGTATCCGCTGAGAGCTGTATTGGACCTTCTCGCCATCAATAGAAATACGAAACGATTCGTACTACAAGCCTCAGCGAGAATATTTGACCCTCTTGGTCTTCTCAGCCCAGTGACGATAACAGCAAAGATGCTGTTTCAGGAACTTTGGACCCTTGGCGTAGAATGGGACGCACAGCTACCCCTGGGCGTGAGTGAGAGATGGGAAAGGTGGATCGACTCTCTATACCACCTCGCGGATATCACCTTCCCTCGCCGCTACGCTTGCAACCCTGAAGCGGCCGAGCTGCACATATTTACGGACGCAAGTCCGCGTGCTTATGGAGCGGCGGCCTATCTGCGTGGTGAGAGAGGCGGGAAGACCACTGTTAGTCTAATCCTGGCGAAAACACGCGTCGCGCCTTTGAAGGTGCTATCACTTCCGAGGTTAGAGCTGCTTGGAACATTGTTGGGCGCTTGACTTTGCGCCTACCTCAGAGAAGCACTGGAACTACAGGTTTCGAAGGTGACCCTTTGGACAGACTCAATGATTGCTCTTCACTGGATAAAAGGGTCATCTACTCAATGGAAGCCTTTTGTCGCGAACCGCGTTCGAGAGATTCAGGAGAAGGTTGACCCCAGCGACTGGCGACATTGCCCGGGTGGCGACAATCCAGCGGATCTGCTGACCAGAGGAGTCCCTCCGGGGGCTTTGAAGCCATGCGAGAGATGGTGGACTGGACCGACGTGGCTTTCTCAGGCACCGACAAACTGGCCTCATACAGTCACTGAAGTTCCCGCAGGGACCGCCAATGAAGAACGAAGGGCGACAAAGACGGCAGTGGGGAATGTTTCTGCAAGCGTACCGCCAGTGCTGATCGACACCGAACGCTTCAGCGACCTAAATCGTTTGCTACGAGCTACCTCTTGGGTGCTGCGGTTCGTGCACAATTGCAAGCACAGAAACGAGAAGCGAGAGGGCCCGCTCAGCAGCGAAGAAATCCAGGGCGCCCAAGTTGTGCTGCTGCGTCAAGTTCAGAGAGAGGCATTTGGTGACCCACGAAGCAACCTAGACCAAAATTGCCGCTTGAAACGACAGCCACACCTCCGGAGTTTGGAACTGTTTATGGACGACAGCGGACTGTTGCGACTAAAGGGCCGTTTACAGAAGTCCAATCTGGCCTATGAGACAGCGCACCCCGTCCTACTGCCAGCGTCAGAGCCGTATATTCCCTTCGGGAGAGTTTGGCGGTTTCTTGATCTCGCCGCCAGTCTGGCAACTGCCGCGCCGGAGTCTGGCAACACAACCCTTCCGCCTCGCCAACGCCATTTTGTGTCTAGGTGTCTCGCGGTGTTGGTGTAGGATATTTGGTTCTGTCCGTGTGAAGTTCCCGTCGGCTGAAACATGCTTATTCAGAGGCTAGAACACACCAGTTTTGAATTTTGCATGATTGCATTTCTGCATGCTTACAAGTACGGTCCATTCTATTTCTGTTGATTTCTAGCCACCAAATAGCATGCCCCTTCACCTTTTTTTTTTGCTTGTAATTCAACTCCTTCAAGCCCTTTGTCGAAAAGTCCCTCAAGATGTATATTATATGAGCAAACAAAGGAACATCTGGTTCTGAGATTTTCATGAGGCATGAGTTAATAAAAATGGGCGTGCGATAGGAACACATAATCTAGTGAAATCCTCATAAAAATGAGCTCAAAATTACGTCACCTACCCGCAATATAAGCGTAACGTGCCACAACAAACTCTTACTAGCACAGTGTACATAAGGCAGCTTCACTGATTAGCATTTTTGTTCGCGTGCTTTTGGTACCATGTTTCTAAACGATAATCTCCTTTGCCAGTGCCCTTCACTGAACCTGCAGCAAGTTTAATGCAATCGAATCAAGTGAGAAACTTGCGGGTCCGTTCTCAAACACCGTTTAAGTGACAACTGTCTTATCGCTATTTTAAATCAAATCGGCAAAAAGTTGTGGTGCTGACGTCCGCCGAAGTGAATGCGTTATATTTTTGTCAGCAACGTCAGTTAAACGCAGTTCTACCTTTCACGCTTCCTAAGCTCGGCTTCTGTAAACACACCTTTCCGTGATCACATTACATGCACACGTTATTTGCAGTTATTTGTTTACGGTAAAAGCTCACCAGCGATGCATCGCTAACGCTCGCCAAGGCGAGCGCCGGGCGCTTGGCACAAAATGGCGGATTGCGCGGCCGCTAAACTTGGCTGGCTGTTGGCCCCGCCCATCCGCCAAACTCTCCCGAAGGGAATATACGGCTCTGGCCAGCGTCTAATCACTTCGTGGAGCTCCTGATACGAAATGCACATCGGCGCCTACTGCATGCTGGGTGTTTGGATACACTAACCCAGCTGCGCGAGACCTCCTGGATCGTCCGAGCGCGGCAAGCAGTGAAAAAAGTGTTGAATCGCTGCTTCGTGTGTAAGAGAATGAATAGCAGAAAGGCATCAGAGCCGGCCGCACCACTTCCCCGAGACAGAATAACAGAAGCCGCACCTTTCACCGTATTGGGTCTCGACTTCGCTGGACCAGTGCTCACAAAGACGGATGGCAAGATCCAAAAGTCATACATACTGTTGCTCACGTGCGCTGTGACCAGAGCGATTCACTTGGAAGCGGTTACTGACATGTCGACGGGAAGTTTTCTTTTGGCATTTCGCCGCTTTGTGGCACGGCGCGGACTCTGTCATACGATCTACTCGGACAATGCCAAGACCTTCCACCGTGCTGCTCGTGAATTAAAGAAACTGTGGAGTGCGGCGTGTGGACAAGAAGCACTTAACTAGCTGTCTCAGCAGGGAATCGAGTGGAAGTTTATCGTAGAAAGGGCAGCCTGGTGGGGAGGTTTCTGGGAGAGGTTGGTGCGCTCGACGAAGACAGCGTTGAAGAAGGTGCTTGGGTGCAGCTATGTCACATTTGAGGAATTATGCACTATCCTAGCGGACATCGAAGCAGTTATGAATTCTCGCTCTTTAACTAGCATGTCCTCTGACGCGAATGAACCAGAACCACTGACACCGGCGCATTTTCTGATTGGGAGACGCCTAACTTCCTTACCAACTCGAGGAGAGCAACCGACGGCATCAACCGCTAACGAACTCACGCGTCGGTGGCAGTACCGCCAGAGGTTGTCCCAAGCATTGTGGAAGCGCTGGAGAGCGGAGTATTTGTGCGCTTTGAGAGCGTATCACCACGCTACTCCGTCAGCATCAAGTGACCTGCGCGTCAACGACTTGGTGTTGCTACATGAAGACTTCCACCCACGACAAACATGGAAAGTTGGCCGTATTACTGAAGTTTTTGCGGGACGCGATGGGCGCACCCGCTCATGTACGGTCCGCCTGCCTGGAGGGACAACAGTGCGGCGGCCTGTTCAGCTCCTCCACCCTTTAGAACAAAGAGATCAATGAGCAGCGCTCATTCGGCGGGGAGGTTGTTGAAGATTCTGAAGCGCCCTTCCCGCGCGGATGGGACGGCTTGAATTCATTTGTGCATTCGTCTCCCGCGCACGAAACGAGGGGTTTCCGTCGACGAGGGGGCCATCAAACCCGTTTCGGGCGCATCGCTTCAAGGACGGTGTCGCACCGCGACCGGAAGAGAGAGAGGGAGGGAGAGCGGCCGCAAGCGAGGAAGGAAAACTTGTTCAGAGACCATCGGGAAGCGAAAAGGAAAACATCGACCTACGCAGTTGTAAATATTGTAAAATAAACGTTCCTGTAGCAGTACGAACCGAGCGAATCATTGAAACCGACCAGTATATTTCACACTGTCAAACGGTTACACGTGCCGGTCTACGCGAGACATCTGATAAGGCATTCCATCTCTTCTCTGTTTAAGCTGATCGACGGCTGACTCAGCCACGCGCTTCTACTGATACTGGTATGCCAGGCTTCGACCATTGAACGCGTTTCGTCATCCTTATGCAGCGCCTCCTCTATTTTAGAGGAGGCGCTGTTCTTATCGCGCATTCGTCTAACTAGGCCTGCAGTTACGGTCAGTGCAACGATAGATTGGACGGTGTTCCACCTTATTACGTCTTGACCTTTAAGATCTCTTTACCATCTCTTGACTGTTACCCTTACCGTACCCCTCCCTTAACATTACCATTACATTTCTGCCCATGAGGTCAGCGGGGTGTGCAGGCTATCAGAACTTTATTTAATCCGAATGCACGTCGGCGGGGCGAACACCGTCCCTGAGCGTTTTCTCGGCTCCGCTGCTCACACGAGGCCTGTTCGTCGAAAAGAAGGCATGATGCGTGGCCGCCCCATGATTGATGATTGATTGCGATTCGGTTAAGGAAATGACGCTCTTTTCTGCAGCCCATGTTGGTAGCACGACTAAGCATCCGTGGGGCTAGGGTAAAGAAGTGAAAGAGATAGAGAGGAGAGAAAGGCCGTAGTGGAGGGCTCCGGAAATTTCGACCACGTGGGGGTTCTTTAGCATGCACCGACAACGCACAGTGCACGGGCCTCCGGCATTTTTCGCCTCCATCGAAAATGCGACCGCCGCGGCCGGGATCGCATCCGCGTTTCTAATTCGTGCGCCGTATAACTCGCATCGCATGAAAACAGATAAGCGCCACAGACAGCGGGTGTGACAAGCAGCTCGTATCGTAGCACAGCCATGTACAGTATAGTATAGAAAGCAATAGCAGCACACTCTGCTACCGTTGCAGCAGCAATTGCTGCTATTGCAGCAGCAATATGAGCGCTCGCTGCAACCAATGAAGAGCCTACGTTGTCCAAATCTCCAGACCATGCATAACAAACAGACGGAATCCAGTATGCCGCAGAGCAGCTGTTTGTGTCCATACTAACACATCCATCTGTGTATACATATAGATAGCCGTTGTATTTATCATACAAACTCATGCACCCGGTAGCATGCTTCAGAAGGAAGGGTTGATCGCTTGGATTTCAGCCCAGGAACAGGGAATGGAGAATGATAGAGGGTAAACAAATCGGTATGCGCCCCAGAACGCAGGCATGTGCCAAGCTGCTTTCAGCAGTATTGCAGAGTATAGTATGGTGTTGTATAGCAATGAGGTGGGAAAGAAAACTGAGGCGAGGAAGAGGGAAAGGAAGATGGAAGAGGGTAAGAAAAATGATTATGTACCACGGAAAGTGGGTGTGCGCTGCGCCTTTCATACCAGAGCATAGTCATGCACAAGGGTTGGGAAATGTAAGAGAGAGTGAGGGAAAATAGGATGGGAGAGGGAAGTAATCGATCTGAGTTCGCAAAGGTGAAGTAATCAATCTGCGTTTGCACAGGTGGTGGCGTTTGCTTGCCAAGCCAATTTTCGAAAATAGCTAGCCTAGCAATAGCCATTCGCAATAGCCTCGAAACTACCACAGCTAATCAGTAATCGATCATTACCTAATAAAATATGGAAATGCTCAGTTGTACTTCGACCGGTCTCGGAGAGCGTGGTAATACCTCGCAATAGCAAATCGATAGCATATTGAATCTTACTGCAAGCCGCCCAACTCCGCTGTGACCCAACCTTGTGCCGCTTGGCGCTCACTGAAATACGACTAGTGCGGCGGGAATCGAACCCGCGTCTTTCGGTTCACAGCCGAGCACTGTAACCACTGTACAACCACGGCGGCCTGCATACCTGTGAAGCCTACGCTGCTACACCACAACTCTGAGAAATTAACGACGAGAAAAAAACGTCACTATAACTTCATGCAGCGACATTACAACGAAACAAACCTTCAATGTAACTTTGTTAGCGTAAGTCTGTTTACCGATTGTTCTAATTAAGAAAGAATCAACAAGATAACCAACTTGGACGCGCGTCTGCAAGGAATATAATTCAGTTATGTGCCGCCAAATTCTTTTCTCTTTTTGCGGAAAACGGGCTTTCGGAGACGAGACCTTGATACACGGTGCAACTCCCTCGCGCTATCTAAATTGCTGAACATTGGGGTAGACACTAAATACACCATGAAATTGCTGGCAGGTCGGGACCACGTCGAAAGTAATCCACTCCTCAAGTTTCACTCTTCAATCCGCTCTTCAAGTTCAAGTAGCTGGGCCAAATCTGGAATGTAAGCCTGCAAAAAATACAAAAGCGAAAAACAAAACAAGCAGTTTAGTCAAAGAAATCACTGATGTAATTAGTATTATCTTCATAGATACGATCTGTACTTGAGCGTTCAAATGTGTCCATGTTCGTGTGAACACCTTGCTGCGTTTCTCACCGACTTCATCAGTGTTTATAACTCCCACAAGCTTTGTACTGACAGGCGCACTTGTTTTGGTTTACTCAAACGGATCGCCTTCATCACTCTCTTGTGACGCGCACAGCAGGCAGGCCCAGCTCATCCTGCATGCTGTTTCGCGAATGGTGTCGGCTGTTCTACCAACTATGGAACTTTGGATTGCATAGGAAATGTTTCATTTTCTCGACAAGACATCTACCTTTTTTTTCCCTTTTTTTTCAGACGGTTGTATTTGTAAAGACACTCGATAGGGAAGGGAGGGGGGTGCCTCCCTATCGACAGCCACCTACCCGCCCCCCCCCCCCCCCCCAAACACACTGCCCCCATCCCGTCTCCTATCTACCTTAATGTCCCTCCACCCAAGCTGCAACATACGCCGCTCTCATCCGCCCTTGACCTTGAAATCCAATCACTTTTCCCCTCGAAACTTTCCTTTCCTCGCCTGTAAACGGAGGGGACACATGCAGGCGGACGACACGCTGACGCACACTCACGCGTCCCGCTTATAAGCGGCGCACGACGCCGGTTTCACCGCTACGTTTACAAAAGCAGAGCCGAACTTCGCCTCGCGACCCGGAGGAATCGCCCATCCAATTTTCTACACCGCCTGCAGATTCGGAGCTTCAATGAGAGGGAGAGGCGGGGGGGGGGGGGGGGGAATAATCCTCTACCCTCTATTCCCCCCCCCCCCCCAATTTACGCCCACTCATCCTCGTTCAAAACACCAGCAGCGTACGAGTCACAACTCTGCAGCATCCCCCCCGCCGTCCTACCGACCTCCACGCCAAGCCACCATCCCTGCAGCATAAACTGAACCACCCGCTTGTAAAAGCAACACACGGTCGAAAGGTGCGCGCACTACGGTTGGAGAGGTGGGAAGAAAAGGGGGGGGGGGGGTATTTCGGAGAGTCCGGACGCACGGTCCTAGCTACGGGACTGACCGTGTGCGCCTGGATCAGCAAAAGCACCACCGCCGGCGGCACTACTCTGATCCACTGGCCGAGGGATTATCGTCAGCAGATGTCGCTGCAATTGACGGCCAACGCGCTCTTCTACCCTCTTCCCACCCGCACGACTCCCTAACCTCGCTGGAGGAGCTACAACACTTCCCTATACTCTTCCTACCACATGCTCCCTTCTTTCCCTGGCCCACACACGTACCACACCTTCCTGCCTTATTTCTCTGTCAACTGCAATACCGTGGACAAGTCGATTGAAGGGAATGCACGGCGGCTCTCTAAGCTGCCACCACAGACGCGTGTGACAGCGAGCTAGCTCACGGCGCTCGCTCAGTCAGAGGTGGTCGGTGGGGGGCGCATGTTCGCATGCAGTTGCGGAGCAGCGTTCGGGGAGGGTCCTCCCTGGGCTTCCTGATGTCTCTGGACGCTTACAAACAGGTCCTGTGCGGCGGTGGTGGGAAGCGGGCGATTGGAAATTGGCGTTTCCGGTGCTGCCGGTGTCACTTTGAATCGGCGAGTAATCCGCCGGAGCTGCAATGATGAGGGGCTGCAAAAAAAAAAAGTAAATGAAAGGGAGCGAATTCGTGTGATCTTGTTCTCTGCTTCGCGCAGCGTTTTCTGGGAAGTGCAAAAGGAGGAGAGGGAACTGTAGGGATCTTTTTGTTTCCGCGGATAGAGACGCAACAAACACAGGTACAGAAGACTGTGAAGGACTGATGTTTGATATAGCTGGAAATGGTATGAAAATCATATGAAAAATTGGAAACCGAGGTAACTGCCGAGACAAGAGAGGTAAAGTACATGCCCCTATATGTTAATAACATCTACAGTGCTTGCATTCTACCTTGTGTATTATCGATAAAGGTGCCCATCCTCAATCGATTAATTTGGTAATTACGAATAGACATCGTATTCGGCGTTTATTACACGTCTTTATGGTGGGGTAACTCATATTTGAGCTGCAGAGTTCAGAATATAAGTCCTCGGCCACCTTGGCTACATCATTGAAGCTTGTTATCTGGGGTTTAACGTCGCAGAACCAGCTCTGATTATGAGAGACGCCGTAGTGGAGGGCTCCGGAAATTTTGACCACCTGGTGTTCTTTAACGTGCACTGACAACGCACGGCACACGGGCCTCAACATTTAGCCTCCATCGAAATGCAGCAGCCGCAGCCGGGATTCGATCCCGCGACCCTCGGATCAGCAGCCGAGTACCATAGCCACTAGACCACCGTGGCGGGGCACACATCATTGAAGCTACTAAAGATGTTGTACTGCCTATCTTTTACTGCATGCATTATGTTCTTTCCCGCACAAAGCTTCCTTTTAGTTGTTTTGATGCTGCGTCTTTTTCTGACGGCTTCTATTTCGTTCACGTTGTGGTTGCGTATTTCTCTGACTCTACTTTTGTTGATGAGCTACGACAGCTCGGAGCTATCTTATCTCTTCAGTTAGTTATTCTGATCTTTTGACGTTGTTTTATTAACTTTTTACTAGCTTGCGTGGGCTTATTTACTTCTTGTCTCAGTGCCTTGCCTCCGACTTCAATTGCTGCTTCGGTGATCAGCCTAGCAATATTTTCGCTCATCTCAGTGTCCTCATTTTCTTCCTAGAGCCTCATACTTATTCTTAAGCGCAAGTTTAAATTCTTCTGTTTTTGCCTAAATACATCGAGGTTGGCCTGTTTCCGTGTGATTAACTTTGTCCTTGTCCGCTTTAGACTCAGAATTATCTTCGCATTCTAATTTTGATCTCGCCGACCACATCCGTGTCTAGCACTGTACCTGAATCACTGCACAATATGAAATATATTTCGTTTTTTGTTTATCCGTTAGGGCTTTCCCACGTCCGCTTCCTGTTCTTACGTTTCTTAAAGAAAGTGTTCCTTACACGGAGTTGATTTCCTTTTGCGAATTCGGCTAGAATTTCCCCTCTGCTATTCCTATCGCTTACGCCGTATTTCCCGACAGCCTGTTCTCCTTTTAGTTTCTTTCCTATTTCAGCGTTGAAGTCCCCCGTAACATGTGTATATTGGGTGAGTACCATGATCATTGCCGTTTCCGTATCCTCATAAAACTCTTCTACAGCCGCGTCATTGCGGCTGGTCGTTGGAGCGTAACCTTGTAGTCCTATTTAGTTTTATCACACGACACCTGCTACCCTTTCAGCAATGCCACAGAATTCTTCAATGTTACCTGCAATGTCTTTGTGGATAAGGAATCGCACGTCGTATTCGCGCTTCTCTGGCAGCCCTCTGTAGCATAAGGCATGGCCATCACTAAGCAATAAGTATCCTTCCCCTGGTTACCTAAACTCGCTAAGGCGAATGACATCCCAGTTAAAACTCTTCAGTTCTTCCAGTAGTTCTGCTAGTCTGGCTTCACTCCAAAGATTTCGCTTGTTAAGAGTCGCTACGTTTAATTTCCAATGATGGCCTGTCCGAGTCTAGAGGCTTTTTGAGCCTTCTGTTTCCATACCCGTCTGGTTGTACCCGTGGCTGGAAGTTCCGTCGATGTCGTCGTCGTAGGTCCAGGGCTTGGTTAGTTCGGTCATTTGGGAGGTGTCGGCCGTGGTGTTGCACCAGGGAGGCCAATTCCTCTTCTGGCGCTCAGATCAATGGCGCAGATGAGGCGTGGTGGTGCTTCAACGTGGATGGTTGTAAAAGACAAGTACAAACGCATTCTCCCAGTAGCGATTGCCCACAGGGAAGGCATAATAGTGAGGATAAATTGTGTTATAGGATACGCCGTCGTGCTATACGTATACTTCATACAACCAGTCCACGCGCGTGCGCGCCATGCAGGGGACCATGTTTGGGGCAAGCCAGTTAGAAAACTGCTGTCACAGACACGTGTTGATCTCGCACGGCGGGGTTCATACACACCTCGCTCGCCCTCACATTCCCCATTTTTGGCACACCGTACTAATAGGCTGCAGCAGAGGTCGTGCTGAGGTGTTTGTGCGAGTGTTAAGGCCCCGACAGCTCCTGCCAGTGCACGTGTATCTCTGTTTGTATGTCCTGCACGTAGAACACCCAAGGGCTCATTTTCTCTACCGCCCTCAACACCAGATGGCGACAGCTGACGCTCCATACAAACGCACACATATGCACGACGCGTTCTCCTCCCTGGTTGTTCTCAGTACATACCGGTCTTGTGTGTGATAGGTACAAAACTAATAAACATCACAAGAAGAGTAGGACCCCTTATTATATGGCACACTTCAGGCATACACCCCGCCCAACTATACAAACGGTGGGTCACGTGTCCGTGCGTAGAGTTCCGCGCACTGTTGACCCAAAACGGCGTTACGCGCTTTTGGCGGTCTCTTGGACGGGTGTGCAGAAGTTAGTGGCTAGTATGTAGACGCCTAGCCCCGCCGCGGTGGTATAGTGGTTATGGCACTTGGCTGCTGATCCGAAGGTCGCGGGATCGAATCCCGGCCGCTGCGGCTGCATTTCGATGGAGGCTAAAATGTTGAGGCCCGTGTGCTGTGCGATGTCAGTGCGCGTTAAGGAAACCCAGGTGGTCGAAATTTCCGGAGACCTCCACTACGGCGTCTCTCATAATCACAGCTGGTTTTGGGCCGTTAAACCCCACAAATCAATCAATTAGTATGTAGACACCAATACTCGAGCGAAAACCTTTGGCAGGTTATGGAAATAACGAGCCGGAGCATTGACTACGGAAACACCGACGCGACGATGCGGGACATGTGCTAGCGGAAAAGCCCTGGTTAGTTTCTAACTACCGAAAGGTCCCTAACGTGCACTTAAAGATATGCGTGCTGACGTCCCCTTACTTCGCCTCCATGGAAATGTGGCCGCAGATAGTGGGAAACGAATCTGCATCGTGTTATGCGGAAATTATACAAAATCATAAGCTGCTGTAATGTTCACTCAAACACGAAGACGTGAAAATTTTATTTTACGCAAAGCGAAATTAAACCATATTGCCCACCCTCGTTTATATACGTGCGGGAGCAAAGTTTCAGAACCTCGATGGTATACGGTAAGCCGCGTTCGAACAGTGCCACCAAGCGGCAACTCTGTAGAGTACTAAGCAGGGATGACGTCACCGCACATTCATAGCGTAAAATAAGAACTCGAGCGCTATCACCACGAAGCTGCTATCAACGTCGTTTCAGAGAAATGAAGGTCTGTGACGTCAATTATTTCACGCAGTTCATTGATCATCGTTATAACAATCGATGGGATTTTTCGTGCCGAAACCGGGTACTGTTATGAGGCACTCCCCATAGAGGAAGGCTCCGGACTAATTTAGCCTACCTGGTTTTTTTTCCTTTTTTTCTTTTTTTTAGCGTACGCCTAAGTATAAGTGCAGGTATGTACCCTCTCCCCTTTTTTTCGTCCTCTTCAAAACGCGTCCGCTGTGACAGGTATTCGATCCTGCGACCTTCAGCTTCGCAAGTCAACACCTAGCCGCTAAGCTACACTTTTTTTTTCTTTTTTGAATCCTCCACTAAGCTACAATGGCGGGCTGCATTGCGTTCATCAATCGTTCAAGACTACGCCACATTGGCCTGTCGGAATGGGTGATTCCGCAGCTTCGATGGTCAACTGCTTCCAATGCGTGACATCATTAGCCATGCCATCATTAGCCGGCATCAGACACTGCCTCACCGGGTGTACGCCGAATTTTGCAATATTGTCGCAGAAATTTCCGCGGCGTACACAGTGCAATATCTAAAGATGACGGGTTTGCGCGAACGCCTCTGAGTGACGAAGTCGTCTTACAACATCTCTTTCGTTATTCCCCTTCTTTCTCTCTCTCCCATCTTTCTATTCCCCCTTCCCATTCCCCCAGTGTAGGGTAGCCAACCGGACGCCTTTCTGGTTAACCTCCCTACCTTTCTGTTCTTCCCCTCCTTCCTCCTCCTCCAAGGATGCCCCCCCCCGCCCCCCTCCAGCTGCTGACGCGAGATTCTGCTTTAAGTTCGCTGCACAGTATTGTTCATGGACAATCTGGTAATATTTTTCGTACGCCACCACACACTACTCCTTGCCCTCATAGTGGCGCATCCTCCCGCCCCCCCCTTCCAACCTGCTGTGCCCAGGGTTTGTCGCCTCTTGCAGGCCTAAACACAGCCTTTCTACGTGGTCAATACCTCACTGAGGCTTATCGGTTAGGCTCGCGGATAAATCCTTTAGCACCCGCCACCCACTGCACGCTGCACATAGTACACCGGCTGACACGTCGTTTATTTCCCGCATCCCTCGCCTCCCTAACTCCCCCCACCCAACAAGATCCCGCTGTTCCCGTCGCACGCTCCCGTGCGTATCGTGCGCAGAGCGAGTGTTCGGTGCGAGCTTGTTCCTCGTGCGGCGAACGGGCGGCCCAATTGGACTGTGAGCCAGAGCCCCGACCCCCCCCCCCCCACCCCCTGCTGCTTTGGCAAGCACGCGCTCCACGTTCACAGTGGCGTGAGAACTTAGAATACAGCTAGGTGCTAGATGGCGAAAGGAAGGGCAGGGGGAGCGACGATTTGGGGGTTCCGCAGGCGACGTGCGCATTGAGTCGTCCAGGCAATTCGGTAGTTAGCGTTCCGCCCGTTTCTGTTGGGCGACAGCTGCAGGCGAAGTGGGAAGTTAGTTCAGTTTGTGTAGTTCGATTACGTTTAACCTCGTGGCCCCTTGCTTAATGCTCCCCAGTGGGGATGGTACAAGTATAAAGAAAGACGAGTACAAAAGAAACGAGCGAATGCGTACGGCAGTGTACACTTATGTTCAATTGTTTTAGTAGGTAACCATAAGCTCATTCAAAGCCAAGGGTTTACGTCTAGTAAAACGTAAAATACGGCGCTTTCACGGAATGGTACAAGAGCAACGCTGACAATGTAATAATGACATCGCTTGCATACAGGACCACCTTCACTGCAGGGAAAATGCGACGTAACGACCACGCAGGAAACTCACAGGGTCCCTTATGGTATACGCTTTTGACGGCAAAAACCATTACGTGTTCTCATAAGCATTACTCCTGTCTACTCCGAGTCTACTGAACTACTCAAGTACAACGGCCGAATCAGTTGAAGTTGCACGATTCTCTAAAGGCAACTCGTTGTACGGAATTCTGGGTCCATAACCGCAAGAGATTTCTTGACGTGCACTTTGAGTTGAATATATGGTGTTGCTTGCAGTCGCACTCCATCAAAAATGCGGCCACTGTCGCCGGGAACCGAACCCTCGCCTTATTGTTTTTAGTACCTCGACATCACGGTGTCTAGCTATGTGATGACATATTTGGCAGTGCTCTATTTGCAGGGGTTTATGCAGAATTCAGATCTTTCTTCTTGTTTTTTAGGGGGTGGGAGGGGGTGTTACCCATGGTGTAACCAGACGCGGGGGGTATCGTTGGTTATCTGGAAAATTCTTGTGTGTGGGGCGAGGCTCCAACTGGTGAAGCGCAAGGGGGGGGGGGGGGGGGGGGTTATAAACCCCTGCGCTATTGGCATTTCACACAACTAAGTTACGCTACTTTAAGTACAGCCATGGGAGAAACGTCCCGCCCACACTTCTATGCTAGCATCGTTGCGCAATAACCGTTGGCGTGAGGAGTAAGTCCATAGATGTATTGTCAAGTACACAACGTGGCTGTCGTGGTCTTGAATAGAACAAGACGTAACTCCAGGTGCCGACGCCACAAGAACGCGTGATTGCGAAACGTTTCACGTAACTACAACCATAATGCAGCGCGACCTGCTTACCGAACACGGACAGATATATATCCCCACCCCACGTCTTACGTCTAAGGCGGCTCTATTTTTTGTTGGCGCAAAGCTGCGGCAGCATTCAGAGCAAGGCACTGTCATGCCATCGCTAAGGCGCCGTTTTCATAACGCCCTTTCACCGAAGGACCAAAACGGTCACCGCATCCCGTTCATTGTGCCACGCGTAAATAAAGCCACTCTTCCATAATCGCAGCTCGAATATATCTACTGCGAGCGCGCAACGTATTCTTACAGAAGCCGAGAACAATGTTTCTATGCTCCGGGTGGTCGAGAGAGGATTGCGCAATCAATCGCGCGGGCGTACCTGGGGCCGTCTGTACGCTCTCTCAACGATGGAAATGATTACGACGAAGTCGTAACACCTTCAGCGTCGGCAACCTGCCCCCGATCTCGGCGAACAATGCATCGCCGTCGCCCCTTTTACCAGATTCACTCCGCTACGCAGAATAATGGACACGCTGTGAAAAAGATGTGCCGTAACCGAAACCGACTCTATTACGCGGACGTATTCGGAGCCTGAGATATTTTGGTTGTGCGCGCCCTGTAGGCCTTTTCCTTGTTTGCCCAACAATGTGGTGTATTAGTGTATGAAGGGAGAGAGAAGTAAGGAGGGGGGGGGGGGTGGTTACGCTTCACCAGTAACATCGACAACCGCGTGTTCACCCCTTCATTCGTGTAAGGGCAGAAACGTTTTGCGACTCTCGTACTTACCTCGCACGGCAGTGTCGCAGCTTGAGGGGGGGGGGGGGGGGGGCACCCCCGCGATTGTCGTTCGTCATAAGCGAGCGACATTCAATTACCTTGCTCGCTGCCGGTGGCCCCTGCGGCGTCCGGAACAACGGAACAAGCGAGCCGGAACCTTGTCACATCGTTCCGCGGAGGCTTGCTTCCCTGCGTGAACTAGCGAACAATAACAAGCCGGCTTGCAGGAGCAGAAAGGAAAGAGGGCCAAAGCAAACGATCCTGTACATGTGGCTTCTCTGCGTGAATGCAGTGCACAAAGAGAAGCCGGCTTGCGGGAGTAAAAGGAAACACTGAAAAAGAAAATAAAGCAGATCTTCTAGTCCAGCTGGCTTCGCAGCATGAACCCGGTGCGCAGTGGGAAAAGCGAGCTTGCAGGAGTCCAGAAGAGAGAACGTACGGGTGTGCGTGTGTGTGTGTGAGAGTGAAAGTGATTGTCGAATGAAAGAGGCGATACTTCCTCCACAATCAATTTCACTCTCCTCAGAGCCTCCTGCAAGCAAGCTCCTTCTTGTGCACCGCGTTCACGCAGAGAAGCCAGCTGTACAGGAGCGTTTGCTTTCCCCTTCAACAGGAGGATAATGTCATGTGAAGTGTGTGTGTGTGTGTGTGTGTGTGTGTGTGTGTGTGTGTGTGTGTGTGTGTGTTGTGGGGAGGGGGAGGTGACGGCTCCAGTTATCGTTTTTGGCTGGGACGTTTGTTTTGGGTAGCAGTACGAGTGGAGACGGTAGAAAGAAGGGGGGAGGGGGAGCGACTGGGCGTCGGCGCGACCCGCCGCTGGTGTCAGGTGCAACTGAGGTCCCGTCAACGGCAGCTGACGCTGCTCGGAGGCGAAGCTCGACTCGCAGGGGTGCAGAAGCTGGGAACGTTCGGGATGGAGTGCGGAATGGGAAGCAGAAAAAAAAAAATGACACCCCGATAAGGAGAGCGGCTGTTGTTGTAATCCATTGTTTATGTTTGAGATAAGGTATATAATGTCCAACAAAAGCAAGCAAGCAAGGCAGATGACAGGTTAGACGTATTTATTAGTAAAGCTACAGTTTCTCGACGTCTTGGCAAGAAAGGATAAGGCGGAGCGCGTGGTTCCCGCTTCGTAAATGTAACAGAGCGTGACGGAGCACACTAAAGACCACGTATTTATTAAGGCGCAGCTTGACGCGTCTTTTGAAGCGTAATGTTGGGGTACGCATGCGTAGCAGTCACCTGTAATAAGAACGCAGTGAGAGATGCAGTGCGAATGTTGCTAAATACTCCTTAGAAAACATCGAAGGTTCCATTAAAACGTGACTGGAAAGTCAGATTTGCTGAAATGGCGTACTAAAACTTTGTATGAGAGCAACGTTCTTACGTATAATCTTAATGACTTCACTTTTGAGGCCAAATTCAATCTAAAAGTACGTCACGTATAAGCGTCTCGGTACAGTTAACTTTTCCTGCCTGAAGAACTTTAGGCCCCCTGCCAGAGCATAAAATAAAGAAGAAAAAAAAGGGAGCATATAACGGTATACATTTCCTGTTAAAGGCCATATCGTACATGCACTGTTACTTAAAAGTGGCATAGCAATGCGACGGTGTTGCTTTTACGGGAAATATTTCCGCTTTCAAATTTTCTGGAAACGTTTCTACCCATAACGATAACCGAAAAACAAGAAGTTTAGACTGATATTTCGTCCGCACGGATTCTCCCGCCTTTTACAACGCTCCTACCGCTGTCCGTCTGCAAATCTGCAAGAAGAGAGAAACTACACGAACCTTACGACTTATTCAGTTCCGGGTCCCTTGCAAGAAAAAAGAAAAAAAAATGGGAGGGGGGGGGGGGGGGGGGAGGTAGAATACGAAACTCTACCACGGCGTTACGGGAGGACGTACGTCACGTGGCCTACCGGAACCGGAAACGACTGCTCTTACGGTTACGACCCCGGGGAGAGGACGATTCCAGACAAAGCGGATATGGGCTCATCTCTGTTTCCGCTCGGCGTTCCGCTGCCGCCTCGCGATCATCTTCACGAGCTGCTGCGATAGAGAAGCACCATCCGGTAGTGTGACCTCCTTGTCTCACCATCGCTTCCTCACTGGACGAGAGAGGGAGGGTACACCCCCCCCTCCCCCCCCGCACCACTTGGCTCACTCCGTAAGATACTTCCGGTATGCCTTGCGCGACCATTCCTCCGAACAACTTCCCGTGACTAACGACCGGCGAACAAAAAAGGGGTTAAAATGCCCGAATCGGTACTTTTTTTTTATGGAGTCATTACAGCCTTTTGCAATGGAGAATACGTGCTCAGGAGATACTGAGACACCTTGGATATCGATAAAGAAAGGTTCATCACTCCTTCAGACATACTTATGCTGGTGCCGCTGCAATACGGTGCTCCTCTGAACATCCACGATCGCAGTCCAGCGCGATGGATGTTTGTCATGATGTGATTGGTTGTTTAGAAATATGTGCTTCGTAGAATACGTGTCACATCGTCTGTACATTCTCGTCAGTAAGGCGATGGTTCAGTATTTAACGCTGGAATGTCACCGCAGCAGGCAGTAAGCTTTGCATGCGTTCAAATGCTTGCAAAGTGTCTTGCACAAGCACGGCTTCAAGCGCACGCAGATATCGAACGATAGTGAGAAATAGGTGAACGAATTAATATTATTATTTACTGCGGTTTCGGTCCCAAATACAGCTATGATTATGAACTACGCCTCGTAATGAGGGTCTCCGGAGTAGATTTGATCACCTGGGGTTCTTTAACGTGCACCAGCATCTCTGACCGCAGGCCTCTAGCGGTCAGGATCGAACCCGCGACTTTCGGGTTAGCGGCCGAGTACCACTATACTTCTTTAAAAGACTATACTGGCCCTGCGCGAAAAAATAATTCAATAAAAGCCGCGGTAACAACGCACCACTATTATAGGCACCAGCCGTAATTACTTGGGCAGGCTTCCCACACAATATTCGTCCAATACCACTAAACGATTTTACAGTTGCCACTGTTAACATCGCAAACATATTAAGCGCAATAGTCTTTTTTGTTTGTATGCGTCTTTTTTGCGTTCTTGCTGTTTTTAGTTTATTTCGTATCGCGTTGTATAACTTCCCAAGACCTAATATAGGGCTGTACTATATGTGTATAAATAAATAAATAATAATAATAATAATAAATAAATAAATAAATCTAAATTACACGAACTAAGGCAGTCGCCTTCTCAGCAAAAGAATATGGGTTATGCATGACGAATATTAGAGAGCTTGGCCACTGGGAAATGGAGAATGCGGCAGAAATGACGTCGCCAGCTTGCGAATGGGGGAGGAAATTCGAAAAAGTCACGATTTAATCTGACGTCAGCAATCATAATTTCAGGAAGCTATAAGTGTAGGGAATCACGTATCGTACGTAAAAATACTGCCCACCCGAATGCGAATGCGCTCGATGCTGTAGCTTTTACGCCTCGAATTCACTGTACGCAACTATCGCGTCACAGCAATAGTGCGTGGCGTTTTCCATAAGGTGCACTCTATAGTTGGGTTCATGTACGTATCGGGCGCGCAGCGGAAAGCTTCCGCGAAGAACCGGAAGTTCCTGAGCGGCACGTTGACGCGCCACCTGGCCGGAGTCACGTGGTATTTCCGTTGGCGACCCCAATCGGTCGAGTTCGTCGAGTCACACATGGCGGCGGCGAGACCGTAGAAGAAGACCTGCGCTTCGTCGCAGAGGCCGTAAGGCGCCTGCACGAAGAACCGCGGCCGGCTACCTGTCGCGACGTCGGCCCGGTACATCAGGTACAAAGGGTAGATCATGGCGTTGTCCAAGAAGTCCAATTCCGTAAGGTTCGAGAGACTCTGTCCACGGGAGGCGCCATCGTGTACTGGTGGGAGAGGCAGTCCTCGACGTTTCTCAGACGTCCTTTCGCCTCGGAACTCATCCGCCACTGCTCGTTGACGTCAACGCTGCCGTCGACGTTACCGGTATCCTCGACCGCCAGCGCACGGAGCACGCCCCGTACGACGTGGGGCGTTACGATCGGGTAGAAGATGGGTCGTATCGCGTTGCTGACCCCGTTCAGCAAGCCCACCACGGCGTAAGGCACGAACAATGAGTTCCTGGACCTATGGTACTCGTGAGACGCCCACAGAGACGACGTGACGTAATCGGTTGTCGTATCCCGGTGACGTTTCGGATCCGTAGGCCTTCCAGTAGAGGGACGAGGCGTGCACGTGGATTCTGAAGACGCTGGTCAAGATGCTCGTTCCGTTCCGGCACGGCGATGCGGACGACGCGCTGCGTGTTCCGGTAGTGTTCGTACTCGACGAGGTCGCCGGGCGCGCCGAACTCGAAGTTCATGGCTTTCAACATGCGCGTGGCGTTTTTGACGGCGTCGCCGACCCACGACATGTTGGCCGAAAGCATCGCCTTAACCATCCTCGTCGTCTTCTTGAACTGCTGCCTCATCTGCTTGTCTAGGTAGGATCGCTTCACGGTCGCGTACTCCCTGCCGGCGGTAAGCTTCGCGGCGATGCCCAGGCCGTACTTGTACAGCTTCTCCAGCGTAACCATGCACTGCCACCTGTCTGTGCTTCAGGCCATCGGCTTCGAGGTCGTGAGTGAGCGTCAGGAGGTCCTCGCCGTCCCTGCCGAGGAAAGGAGATAACTCGACAAGGACCCTAAACGTCACGTAGTTCACCACAACGTAGTCCAAGCTGGAGTTGATGGCGCGCAATAGGTCCTGGAGGGAAACGGCCTTGCTCACCGAAATAAACACGTCATCGTCGATGGACTCGTTGGATCCCGCTAGGAGCGTACGGAAGTATGTCGTCCAGTTCCAAGCTTCGTTGGACGGCAGGTCTTTGAGGGCGATCATGCTGTATCGAGGTGAGGTATCGTGCGTGTCACCTGGCAGCATCGTGGCCTTGTCAAGCTCTTTTTCGAGAGCTACGATTTCTGCAGCCATCGAATGATTCGCACTCGATGACTGATCTGTAACGCTAGACACGTTGCTGACTGGTTCTTGGCCCACCGTCGCTACAGGCTTGAGTGGTTCCTGGGCGAGATTGCAAGCGTGACTACTCGTGTTCCACGAGCATAGTGCCGTCCGCACTAACTGCATGTAGTTCATCTCGGAGGCGCCACGTGTTTTCAGCGTAAAGCGACGGTATAGCGTCTCGGGAGGACCCAAGGCGAGGACGAAAAGGCCGTCCTCGTCGCCACGATTGGGAAATGTGCGACTGGGCTTCACCGCGACCGAGAACAGCGAGCCGAGTCTCAGCAGACTGTCGGCTCTCGCGACGACTTGCGAAAGCTGTCGGGTTTCCCACGACAGTAGGCCCAGCTCGTCCAACATGGCGTCCAGTTCTGGCGAGACCAGACGATCGCCGTTTGCCGCCTCCTTACGGCACTCATCGTACACCCAAATCATCTGCGAAAAGAAGTTGTCTTCGGGATCGGTTTCAGCACCGTTTAGAGCCTCCCTCTTGGCCGAGGAGTAACGACGGAAAAGCAGTTCCAGGTCTCCCACCAGGCTGACGGCGGCTGAGACAGGTGTCAGCGGATGCGCGAACGCCTCGTACGGCCTGCGTTCTGCGGCGCAAACGTGCGCGTAAAAGTCGTCGCACGGATTAATTTTCCAGTCCACACGATCGAGTACGTTCTGCGCTATCCACTTGCACGCAGTTGACCTACACAACAACGGGTTAGCGCGCTTACGAGTCCAGTAAGTGGGAGACCAGGAAGACTCAGTCTCCGAAGTCTTCGCCGCCGCTTGGCGCTCCCTGAACTTCTCGTAAGCAGGCAGCAGGTACTCCTTGGTGAACACTGCGGCGAGAAGGAGCAGCAACACGACGCCGATAACAAAACAGGCTACGCACGTTGGTATGGTCGCCAAGGTAGCCTCTTGTACTCTGCGGCGCCTGCCTTTAGGCATAGCTTCACGAGACGCTGATGTTCGTGGCAAGGGCTCTTCCTCCGTGGAGCAATGGTTGTTTCGCGATGATGATGACAGTCCACAGTTATGCGCGTGCCCAGTGATTTTATAATTCCCTGGATTCATGAGGCAGAAGCTGGACTAAAAGAAATTCTTACTGTAACAGGAGGAATGTAAAGTCAAAATGAAATATGGAATAGAAAGGCGAGAATAATATAGGTGTAAGCAGTCAGACTAACTGCAGGAAAGCTATGAAAGATAATTGCTTGGCGTCGTCAACAAAGAGTGGTGCGTACCCACAAAGCGAGTAGGGAACAACAACCGAAGCATCCTTAGTGGTTTTACGACTCTCACTCGATATTATCTAATGATAAGCCGTGTATTTCCGTCAACCCAAAAACTCACGAAACGCAAAAATTACGGCCACGAAATTAGAAATACAGCATTGTAAGAAGTAGGTCTAACTGGAAGCTTTGGCACGGCCGCTTGAATATGAATAAATGGAGAAGGAAAAAAAAACGTCGCTCGCCATCGGTTGAAAACCACACCAATTTCACAGATTCCTGTTATTCAGCAAAGAACCGGCTGAAGTAATATCTCTTGCCGTCCTGCACGTCCTGCAGGTGAGTAATTACGTCCTGCAGTTGAATAACATTTTATTGTAAGATGTAGCATATGTGCGAATGACATCCGTTTCTGAAGGTTTTCTTTTAAGGAAGCTGTCATCTGCCCACCTAACTTTCCGCCGCCCCTTTCCACGCTTGCCTTCTCAAGGGATCCACTTTGTTACCCGTT
>JABSTT010002135.1:0-56567 GCA_013339685.2 Hyalomma asiaticum | reverse complement strand
TCAATCTAGATTTCTTGTACCACGGCTTCCGACTGGCGTAAGCGAGCGGAGCCTGTCCCTCGTGGAGGACACCCTGCGACTGGTCGGCACAACGGGACCGTCTTCAACCACTTCAGGCACATTGCCGCCCGAGTCCTGTGACGCTTGAGAGGCTACAGTCCAGGCCTGAAAAAGCCCTCGCCCTGGCACGGAGGACTTCGCTACGTCAAGTTCACTGAGGTGCACGAACACCTCGTGAAGTTTACGAAGCGGGCCAGTTTCTAAGCATCACGAACAGTCTACTGGCTTCGGCCAAGGGAGCCGTAAGCGATTTATACTTTCTTGATTTCCACTTCAGTCACCAATCATGACTACTCCTGATACTTGTATATAGGACACATCTCTTAGTTCGCGCACAAGGCACTGCGACCTTCTTGCCCTAGCACCTTGTGTGGCACCGTCACAATATGTGCCAGCATATATAGGCACAAACTTGATTCAGATTTGTCGAGGCGTCATCGGTAGAACTTAAGGTAATAAATCAAGCCCGGTGCTGTGTGCATTTTCGAGGAGTGTGGCGAGTGTTCTGATGTAATTAAATACCAATGAGACAGTGCGTGAGGAAGTGTTTTTCGATGAAAAAAATTACTTCACGGATCATTCCACAGTACAGTGTAGTCGAGTGCGTCAAGCTTCATGGCATACACCTAAAAAAAGAATAAACTCAATTTACCGCTGCCGACCTCAATGTCACAAGTTCAACAGCCTGTTAAACTGGTGTCCCTGTACACGCCCACCGAAAAAGTAGAGTAAAGCGCCATCGTGACCGAAAAAATCACGTGAAATGCTCAGTTGAGCTGAGGCGAAGCAAGCTTACGGACACGACGATGAGGCGCCCGCGCTGACTCGTATCCGTGAGTTTCACCTTCTACCATCAGCGGATCATTAAAGTTTACGTCGGGTCTTCGCACTTTGAGCGTGTGGGTGGGCTCCGGATCTTGGCAAACTGTTTTAAAGCACGTCGTATCTACTGTTGTATGCAAGACACGACTCGCGTAGCGCACCTGACTACACATACCACACGGGAAAAGGGAAACCCGTTTTACGCTGTACCTGTCGGCAGGCAGACATGCGCCGGTGACTGAAGTAGCACCTCCGCATAAATGAAAAAAAGCCGTGTGGTGGGATAGGCCACGGCAGCGAACATTCACTGTGGATGCGGGTCAACGAATGGACGCACTTTTGATCAGAAGTTAGCCAGTTACAGCTTCACAGAAAGGCTCATAGATTTGACTCACTCAGGGCACCTTTGAAAACATCAACGTTTCATTCGCTTAATCGACGTTTATTTCTTCGTCACCTTTACTCACCTTAGTGCAGCTTTGATTCACTCTGAGTGAATGAATAATCTTTATTCCCTTTTTAATAAAGGGGAGGGGCCAGGAAGAGGGAGCGAGGTCTGTATAGATGTCAGTCTACTAATCGTGATAGGCTTTCGCTGTCTTCTCGGTCCCTTCGGGAGTACGGCTTGTTAGGTGGCATGGCAGCTGCGCAGGGCAGTCTCCCACAGCTTCTCACTACTAAGGAATTGTCTGAGGGTGCGGGGTAGACGTTTCATGGGTCACTGTTACATGATATGAAAGAGACCTGCTACCTGAAGAGAGCAGAAACAGCGTTTTGTTGTCGGGTACGTGCAGGGAAAGTAACTGCAGAGTGCGCTGAGTAACAGAGTTTGTCATTGGCGCCACAATATTTCTCTTTCGTGCCTGGCAGGCAGACCGAGAGGTGATTGTAAGGACAGGCTAATGAGATTAAATGAAATTTGATTCACTTTAATGCCACTTACTTAGCTAAATTCAGATAATTTTGCGCGTCTGAACCACTGCTCGACGAAACTGCCGTCGGGTTGGGCCCACCAGTGTAAAATTGTTCTTTTACGCTTGGTTTTACAAGCGGAGGCGTTCCGACAGAAACTGTAGCCTTAGACAGCTTTGATGTACAACTGCAATGGCGCTTATCGCGTGCGAACAAGCGTGGCACACGTCGCTCGCGACTAGCAGATACAACCAAGTATGAAAGAGCGCCCGGCATTTGTCCGCTGCACGTGCGACAAGCGCGGTTAACTGCACAGCCGTTGAATAAATAATGGCCGACCTTTGCGCAGCTCTGCCCCATGTAGGAGCATATACAGGGGCACTCTGTTTCAGAAGCGTGGAAGTGCCGCCACTAGGGTGGGATCTCTCGCGATACATCAATGTAAGCTATTCTGAAGTCACCAGACAACACTGTGTAAGAAACGCCAGGAGACTACGTGAACGTTAACGTCAGCCCTTAGTCGCAGCCTACAGAACGGGAAATTGTATGCTCTCATTAAAGCGAATGCTACAAGTCATTTTAGGTCTTCTCTCCTCGATCTAATTCTAACTTCCAGTGCGTTGATGCCTTATGTGAATGACTGTCTGGCTGAAAAAGGCTTTGCAGACCACAAAATGATCGCGCTGTCCAAGAACACGTCATCTTGCTCCTCGCAGAAAAAATCCGGCATCGCTTATCTATACTTTGAAGCTGCTGATCATGTTAGTGTTTTGGAATTACTTGAAAGATTGTTCGAGAACTTTATAGACATTTATAAACGAAATGGCAGCACTCTATAACGATCTGTGAGAATATATTTCTAAAATGACAACGCAGAATATTACGGCATTTATTCCGAATGGCTTCAGAAAGCACAAAATAAAGAACCCTTGAATCAAATGGTAAACAATGCATGCCAAACAGAGGAATAAAAGGAAAAGAACAGCCTGCTCTCTAGATCCAAATGCTCAGAACAAGAAGTCGCTGCAGATGACGAAGATTGAAGAGTGGTCCTGTTAAGGAAAGCAAAGAGCGACTTTTTGAAGTAACAGTGAACATTTTTCTTTACGAGTCACCTAGGAAATTCTCGAGACATACCAACCATTCAGAGAAATAAAGCTGTCAATGAAAAGGCTACCCTTGAACGTACAGGAAACTTCAATTCCTTTCTTGTCCTCTGTTTTCACTAAATGTGCTGGCGCAATTTCATCTTTTTATCACCCATCCGATCCTCCTTCAATATAGGACCTTGCAATCAAAAAGGAAAGAGTCCCAAGCTTTCTTCTGCGCATGAACACTATGAAATCGCCATGCCTCAATAACATCCCGAACATATTTTATATAGATACGCCCAAAACATTCGCTGAATATCTCACTATAATACTTCAGCCTTCCGTTACCTAAGGAATATTTTCTACTGCCTCGAAACAAGCTAAGATTATTCCAGGTCACAAAAGCGGCCACATATCAGACGTAGGTTCTTATAGGCCCAATCTCTTAGGAGCACGTAGTACAGCGCATAGGGCTTAGATTATAGAACGTGCAAACATCTGTGAAGTCCTCTGGACGTCTATAATTTAGTATCCCCAAAATACTATCGTTTTCGTGAGGCGCTATTCACAGTGCACAGCTAGTTCTGGCAGTTCCTGATCTTGCAGAATCGCCCCGCCACGGTGGTCTAGTGGTTATGGCAGTCGGCTGCAGATCCGAAGGTCGCGGGATCGAATCTCGGCCGCGGCAGCTGCATTTCGATGGAGGCGAAATGTTGAGGCCCGTGTGCTGTGCGATGTCAGCGCACGCTAAAGAACCCCCGGTGGTCGAAATTTCCGGAGACCTTCACAACGGCGTCTCTCATAATCAGTACTGGTTTTGGGACGTCCAATCCCACAAATCAATCAATCTTTCAGAATCAATTCAATGAATAACCGAAGACAGACTGACCTAATTTTCTTCAACTTTGCGAAACCGTTTGACAAGTATCGCATCCCAAGCGCCATTATGAACACAGTGGTTTACGTTCTGCCTTTGTTCTAGAGAGCGGTATGTGGAAATACGTAAAATAAAATGGAAGTTTAATCCGGTCTTACCTGGCTTGCCGCAAGACTGTGTTTGGGCGCTCTTTTATTCCTCATTTGGCCTTTCATATAACCATACTAAGATTCTTTGCTGACGACTATGTTATATATAATAAGCAGACTTTTTGAATCAGGCCAGCTGCCAAACTCCCCATACGCCACATGTATAAGAATCAGGAGACGCCTTTGGCCTAAACGACGAGGTTAGCAGATTGTCTCGCCATGTGTCGACACGGAAACAAACTAATGGCAGTTTCGTGTGTTTTGTGCTGCGGAGCACCAAAAGATTCCCCGAATCAATGACGCCAATCAATCAATGCTTTATACAAACGATGCTGCGGCCACAGAGAACATCACACAATTTCGCCGCGGTTATGGCGTGTTCTGCCGAAGAAGGAAATCCACTGAAATCGGTCAGTCGCTGCTTTTGCTTTTTTTCAACAATGTGATTTCACAAGACTTGTGCGTGCTCACTGCTTACACAAAAGAAGGAGGAAATTGTCGTTGCGGCGGCCGAAGCCTTCGGTGAAGGAACAAGAAAGCCATTTCAACCGAGGAAAATTCTGAATAATTATTCAATTTTTGAGGCTTTGAATGTCGATGTGTCATTGGGGAAGCGACTGTAGCGCCGTCTGGCTGTTGACAGCAATCGCACTACCAACTAATGATGACGTTAGGCTAGAAATTTGAAAAATATTGCTATTTTATCTACGCGATTACGGCTTTAGAACCCTCAATTTTGTTCGTAACTTCTTAGGAAATGGAACATGATTGAAAATGGCAAGGACGCTCTCGGAGAGGGGGGGGGGGGAGCGACAAAATGGCGGCTGCAACCCGAAAAGCAGACGACATGGTGTCTTCGTCTGCCGCTGTATCGCGGGTGCTCCTCCGTTCGCTACAAGCAGGTAGCGACATAATTTCTCTCATTTGCATAATGTAATTTGATTTCGATCCTCTTTCCATACTGGAAATTTATAGTAACCTTGCACACTTCCTGGGAGGGTTACCGTTGCCGTAAATGCGAGCAGAGTCATAACACTGACCACACAAACTACCGAAAGTAAACTGCTTCATTGTAACGCCATCGATGCTTAAGATGTTCACTAGATAAGCGACACGTGAGTAGTGTTTAAGGAGATGCGCCGAGGCGTAGCATGCTTAATGGTTGATAGGCAAGAAGTTGCGTGCTACGTCCAGTCCCTACAGATATGAGGAGTACAGCTGTTCACCGCTAAAGGAACAAATACGTAGAACTGTATGAATCCATGTCATCAGAGCATACCACTGAAGGCCCTGCCCTTTTGCGATGATGCCGTATGACCCCGTTCGCAGTACCACTATCCTGCAGTTCAATTTGAACATAACCGTGGAAGTTTCAAATGTGTCGAATGGTGCATGCGCGACTGTCGGTCTTCTAGTACTCACTGACCAGTTTCGGTAATCGTTACCCAGTCGAGAAGCTTGATTATTTGAGCCATTTTAGCGTTCGCGCTGAATGCGCTTCCCGTGACTTGAAAATAAATGTCATTTTTTGTATGAATTTATTTGAAGCTCTGCAATTAAAGTTGGCAGTTTAATGGTGGAGGATAACGAAAAAACTAGAGATGAAACTAAGGAGCACGCAACGTGCAATGGAAAGAAAAATTACAGGGGTAACGCTAAGAGACAAAAAACGAGCGGAATGGATCAGAGAACAGACAGGAGTAGCAGATATTATTATATCAATTAAATGAAAGAAGTGGACCTGGGCAGGATATGTAATGAGGAGGAAAGATAACAGATGGACAGTAAGAGCCACGGAATGGATACCAAGACAGGGAAAACGCAACAGAGGTAGGCAAAAGGTTAGATGGAGCAATGAAATTAAATAGTTTGCAGGCATAAAGTGGAACCAACTCGCTCAGGATAGGGTGGATTGGAAATCGTTGGGAGAGGCCTTCGTCCTGCAGTGGACGTAAACAGGCTGATGATGATGATGATTAAAGGTTTAGGTGGCGTTTCACTAACCGCTGCTGGTCGATCGCTGTCCACGTTTCCACGGTGGCGCCACCTCATAGCGTGGACGTGCAGCTTGCAACGTGTCCCCCTCCTGGCTACAAAATCGGCCTGTCAACGTAGCAGAAGGCTTCTTGCGCAGAAGGGCAGAAAGTTGAGCGAGTTCGTAAGGGTCCATAGTCAAAAGAAGAGCGTGTTGCGCAGAGCGTGTCGTCTCAAGCGAAAAAGCGTATAGCATAAGTCGTCCATGACGTGCAGGCAAATCACAACGTAGAAGGTTTCTCATCTTTTTATTGCGATAGCAATTATATCGACAGTCTGGACGGGTCTTTCGTCGCCGTTGCTGTCGCATGGACGTCGCCGTCATGTCCCATATGTAAATAAGTACGTGTGCATACACACACGTTGAAATCTCTAAGAGATGTCATGAGACATTGCGTTACGGGATTTCGGGGGGACAGGTCAACCGATACTGCGTTACGTGATTTTTCGCGGAAACATGTCACGTGACATTGCGTTACGTTAAGTTGGCAGAACATGTCACGTGACATCACGTAATTGTGGCTGGAACATTTGACGTGGCACCATATTATGCAATTTCGGCAAAGTAGCCCGTAATATTTCGTGACGTGATTTCCAGGGAACATGTCACGTGACACTACGTTTCATCATTCTGCCGGAAACATCTCAAGTGACATTGCGTTACGTGATGTTGGTGGAAACATGTCAGGTGACATTGTGCTACGTGATCTTGGCGGAAACATGTCAAGTGACATTGCGTTACGTGATGCTGCTGACGGGCGCCGCTTCTCATCAGTACCACTCTTCGGCGAGCGGCATGTTGTGGTCATTGATTGCCTTCATACGAGTCTAGTCACGCCTAGCACACCGGCATGCTTACTTCATAAGCCAACGTTCACTACAATTGAGATTGCCTCTAGAGCTACTAGTCTGACTTGGTATATTATAACATGCATTGCTGTCGCATTCATTGCTTCGCCCTTCTGGCGAAACTGAAATTTTTTCTTTCGTCTTTAGCGACGTGATAAGATAGGTAATACCAACTGTCACGGCGCACCAACATTTCTTAATGCCACTTTCATGCAATAAGTATTCTCTCCGAGATTCAGGCAATGTAGCGTCTCTAATTACAGCCCCCGGATGGGGCGACAATCTAGTAACCACAGCAAATTTGGCCATTTTTATGTCCGGACTTCGGAAAGCAGTTTGAAAACTGGTATGATTGACGATGATGATGAATTTCATTTATTAATAAAAGGAGACCCGAAGGTCACTGGTGAGGAGACAGCGTAGTGGGGAGGGGATTGGCAAACTAAATCATGCGCTCCAGGCCGCTAGAAACGCTAGAAACTCCAGGCCGCTAGAAAGTGGGCTATAGTGACGAGATGGTCGGGGTGTTCAAGCATATCCTTTGTAGAGCATCGAGATATGAGTGTGAGAATATATCGCAGTTTTCTTCGATGGGGGCGAAAAACAGGCTTGTGTAGAACGAGGTGGTCGATGTTTCTTGTGCAGAAACAGCGGCAAAAGGTGCGTACGCAGGGGGCAGATGTGTCGATGTCCCTCCTCTTGTCAGCAACAGTCTGCCATTTATGGATTATGTCCGGCGTCGTGGATGTGTTCCTCAGTACTTTGTTCATAAATATTTCTCGACATCGACTGACGGCAAAGTCCTTGAAGATGCTAGGAGGCGTGCCGTCCTTGAGTGTTCCGCGATTAAGGAATCCGAGAAGCATCGCATCGTTGCTGCATTCATTGTGCCGGAGAGAAGAAGAAGAAGAAAGCATTTAATGAGAGGAAAGGAGGAGATGTCGGCCTGGAGAGTGAGTCTCTGGCCTGCTACTCCTCACAGGGGTAAGGGGAAAGGGGATAAATAGAGATAGAGGGAGGTATGAGAGGTGACGATGGTAAAGCCACTGTCTAGATGTAGAGGCCCCAGTCTCCAGTGGAGTGGACGTCTCAAAGAACTATAATCGAACACTGGCGCTCATTATATCATATAGGCGGATGATATAACCATCTGGACGGATGCACATGACTACGGTGAAAATAGTCAGAATATGGCCAGCGAACTTCAGGCTGCTCTGCTTACACTCGAGAGCCCCCTTCCTAAACTAGGACTTACATCAGCGCCAGAGAAAACACAACTTCTGTCTGTCAATGTCAGGGTCTGTACACTCCCATCACAGCTGGCAATAACACTGACATCGGGAACCCATGAAAGCAAGGACACGCATTCATATGTTAGGATTGTGGGGATTCCTTTCCAGAGCCGTAATAGGGAAAAATATTTGGACCACTGAGCTTAAAAGCAATGGCCCAAGCTATTGGACGCCATAGAACGCATATCCGATAAGTTTGGTGGCACCCGAAAATCAGCCGGCACCACAATCGTCAGATCCATTGTGACCAGCAAAATTACGCGGGCGCGGTCATATTCTTATCAAGAAGAGCCGAGAAAACATTGCCGATTGTCTATCGACATCTTCTGAGGACTATCACAGGCCTCCCGAGGTTCACGAACCCACATAAACTGGAAAAGTTAGCACCTATGCCTCCCATCAAAGACATCCTGAGAAATGCTCCGACATCGGTGCATAAGCGTTTGCATCTTAAAATGCCAGAAGGGGACACTCTGTTTTGAGGGTATGATTGAAGAGCTGTCATAATAAATTTTATCCTAGAGCAATCAATCAGACCTGAACAACATTTTGCCAAAAGGAAATTGCTGTCAGTACAGTGAAGTGTTGGGCTAGTTGGTAATAGTCATACTTGCGGAATAGAGCGTTGAAAATTAGGAAGGAAAAGCGTCTTTCCTGTCCACACTTTTCCTTCCTAAATTTTCAACGCTCTATTCCGCAAGTATGAAAATTGCTGTGTTATAATGAGTTGCAAATGTCACTGAACCAAACAATCTGCATGACCATAACAAGAAAGAACGCATCCTTCCGGTATAATTACTGCATAGGTCCACATGAACTTCAAATAGTAACCGGATTTAAATATTTATGTTTAACATTTATCCAAACTTCAGTTTTAACGCAAACGTCAGTGTAACCCGTAGCAAAGCAAATAAAAGCATGTGGCCGGGCCTGAGACAGATTATGCAACGCAACTCCAGAAGTGAAATGTCTCGCGTATAAGATGCTAGTCCGGCCAGCAATTAAGTATGCTAAAATAGTACACGACCAACATGCTCCTACTAACCGTTATCAATTTTACAGAATTCAACGCTAGCTTCCATATCAATATTCAAAAGTACCAGCGTGTGCACTCTGGTTCTGAACTTCGCAATCGTGCATACCCTCCCGATTTAAATGTAAAGACCAAGTAAGACAGCATAAAGTTTTATTTCTCATTATGCATGACCAGCTGAAATTAATTTATTAACAGATTGCCAGCATGGCTTTAGAAAGGGTTTTTCAACTACGACACAACTGTTAACTGTAATTCATACATTCGCGAAAACTTTAGATAATAACGGTCAAATTGATGCTCTATTTCTAGATTTTAGTAAGGCATTCGACAGGGTAGTTCACTGTAAACTAGTTCAGAAACTTAGGGAGAATAATCTTCCTGACATAATAGTTTCTTGGGTAGCAGCTTACCTTTCCGATCGCGTGCAGTTTGTCTGTATTGAGGGCAACAACTCCAGCTGTCTTCCCGTAACATCCGGCGTACCCCAGGGTAGTGTCCTGGGGCCATTGCTGTTTCTCATATATATAAATGATATTGTCACGGTCGTTACACCACATATACAAATTCGGTTATTTGCGGACGACTGCGTTTTATTTCGGGAAATATCCACAGTACATGATCAGACCGAACTTGATCTAAGCCTACATAACATACAGGAATGGTGTGATAGGTGGGGCATGTCGTTGAACAAAGACAAGATAGTCTGCCTTCATTTTACTCGAAAGAAAATCCCGTTTAAATATGAACACACCCTGGCCGGTTCCCCGCTAAAGGAAGTTGAAAATTATAAATATCTAGGCATCACATTTTCTAATACACTTCCTGGAACTTGCATATTAGCAATATGTGTTCTTCTGCTTTCCGTAAACTTTGCTTCTTAAGACACAAACTGAGGAATTCACCGGCCAGCATTAAATTGTTAAGCTATTTGACCTTCATTAGACCTAAACTAGAGTACGCTTGTATCACATGGGACCCCTACACTAAACATAACATTAAAAGTATAGAGAGAATTCAGAGAAAAGCTATCCGTCTTATTTATTCCAGTTTAAGCGCACAGATTCCCCCACACAGCTCATGTTGGCCAATGATATTCCCCTCCTCGACACACGAATGCAGATGCTTCGCCTGAAGTTCCTAAAGCAGATAATTAATCATGAAATATCCTTAGACCCCACGGCATACGTCACCCTCTTGTCAACAAGACGTACCCGTCATGATCACCCATATGCACTAACCGCACATTTCGCCAGGACAAACGCATTTAAATTTTCCTTCTTCCCCAGAACAGTGTCTGAGTGGAACACCCGACCTGATATAAACATTTTCTTTGAAGAGCGTTAATCATATGTTTTCAGTCATGTATACTTGACTTATTCGGTGGATGTGTTTACTTATCGTATCAATGTATTATATTTTTATACTTAAGTATTTTGTATTGTTTTTCCATCATTTTTCCTCTGTAGTGCCCTTCCTGCAAGGACCCATTTGTGGTCCGCAGTATTTTGTAAATAAATAAATAAATAATAATAAAATTTCACCAGATCTGCGCTCTAGGGATAGACGAAGCCTGTATATACAGCCACCAGTCATACGGAATGACAAATTGAAATACGGCTTTCTTTTCCGAGAGCTATTAAAGAATGAAACAAATTGAACCGTCACGACTTATTCCATTAATTGTTCGACTACTGGTTGTGTTCGGTTGCAATAACATTCCGTGTATATGTGTACGCCCAGTTCCTTCACATTGAAGAGGCAACAACTAGTCCAACTGTCCGTTCTAGTGTGTGGTGCTGCTTTCGAGTCACTAATTTTCTCTGATATAAATTCATGTTAGCAGTGTCCTCTTGACTTCTTTTCGTTTTTTTTTTTTTGCTGTCCATGTGCGAAATATCACCGTACTTTATCTTCGTCAGCAAGTTCTATTGTTTTTCCGTCTGCTGTTTTCTTGTTATTATTATTGTCCACTCCACCCTTTCAGTGCTGTATTATAAGTATACTTGCCTTTTTTATAGCATGTCACTTTCATAAGCACTACCTTGACAATACTTGTCTCAAATGTAAAAGAACGTTGCGTATTTTCGTGTAAATTTATTTTTGTTTCCACTCCTGCGGGCCCTTATCAGGGTTTACAGTATGAATAAACACATAAGCAAACAATTAAGAAGTTAGGTATTACAATATGGCAGCAATATAAATATATTAGGCTATTCGGTGCGTACTGATTTGGGATAATTTATTGCTCCATTACACAATCATTTAATTAATAAATTTTAACTCTTTAGTTTACTTAGTTGTACGAGTGCTTTGAGTGTCTATTTACACGATGGCAGTTACAATATTACCTCAGGCTGGTGAACATATACATGAGGGAAACAACTCAAAACCAAATAACTTACAGGACATAACTATAAATTTATGCGGCGTCAGAACTGAACGGTTTCTAGCAGCCAGGCATAACTAATTACCACAAAAACACAAGAAGAAACGCAAGAGACACACCGCAGAAGGGCGAACCTAAAATGAAAATTCGCTTGTCTGGAAACACGGAAACTGCATGCTGCGTAGAACCACAATGCAGCAGAAAAACGATACATCCATGCGCTCTGTGCTGCGTGCCTGTTGTCTTTTTGCGGTGATCTTTTTACGCTAAATAATAGGGCCCTTATCCAATGGGGCAGTAGCTGTATATGTAAAAACTTATTAGAGCGCAGAAATCCTAGTGACATTTCACTTCCATTTGGAGAACGCCAGGAAACTACCATAGTCATGAACTCAAGTAATTGTAGTTGCATGCACGGTACTGTTTATGGAACACACACATCATTTGATGAGAACTCTATGAGAGTAACGTACTCATCTTCCTCACAGCTGAAATCCATTTTGACTCAGATGTACATTGCTGCTCCTAAACTAACATTGAAATGAAGAAAATAAGGAATATATGTTAACTTACGAATCATAAATATTATAGCGTTGTTCACACGTTATAGCTGCCGAACTGAGAATTTATGGCACAATTTTTGGTCGTCTAAAATAAAGCGCGTATTTTAAGATGGTCATTATCTATATCAGGCACTGATATTGAATCCAAGTGAGACAGCGCAGTAAGTGCGGCCGCTTTGTTTCGCCAAACCGGAACTACCCATGACAAAATGAGGGACTGCGCATCCAGCCGCGTCACGGCAATACATCGTCCTCCATAGGGTCGACCTTATGCCTCAGCACTCTCACATGCGCAGCGTAAAACTGGGAACAGTCCATTCGGTGTTTGTTGGGGAAGGATAATGGCTCTGTTCCAATTCTAGACAGCGTCGTAGACAGCCTACCGTGAGAGCTTCAAAGACAGCTTCGCGTTCTTGTCGTCCGAGTAACGGAACGCGCCCGGATGACGTTTGCGCGACGAGACGTCATGTCGCGTCGACAAAAGAAAGCTAAAAATACGCTCAGAATTTTCGTTCATTTCGCTTATTTCGTGTTCCAATCTACGAAAAACTCAATCCAGCTGATATAAATTGCGTAAGAAAGCGCCCATTATCGAGTAGACGACCACTCCGGCGAGGTCCGTAGATATTCAAGCAATCCTCTCAGCCGCCATCTTGATTGGACAGCAAAGTAGCCTGCATCGTTTTTGTCTTCGTATGCCGTCTTCGCGAAGCTGTCAATTTTGCCGTCTACTTCACAAATGGAATGGGACTCAAGATGGCCGCTGTTACGTAGCTGTCAATTTAGCCGTCTAACGTGGGTATTGGAACACCCAATAATTTCTGTGGACTGGCTTACCAAATCCACAATATCGTTGTGAGAGGCGCCGTAGTGGTTGACTGCGGACATTTCGACAACATGGGATTCTTTTAATATGTACTGACATGGCACAGTGCACTGACCTCCACAATTCGCCTCCGTCGAAATGGAGCAACCGCAGCTGAAATTCGATCCCTCGACATTCGGATCTGTACCCGTGTGCGATAGCTGCTGGACCACCACGGCGCGGCAACTCTTGCGACAGGTGAAAGACTGCTTCATGCTTAGTTAATTTAAAAAAAGAGAATAATAGAGAAGATCTATACACATTGCGGGTAACGAGTAGGCAGTCTTCTTGTGTAATTCCGAAACATTGGCGCCTTTAGTAATCCCGCTGCAACTAACCAGCACTCAAATGTCTCCACTTTCTTGTCGCGAGAGGTTTAGGTCTGACGTAACAAAACTCCGCATTTCCTGCAATCCCACTGCTGTTCATTATCACGGTAATATAGGCGCAGGAACAACACTCACATTGACACGAGGAGACAGGACAAGTGCTCACTTTCATCTACCTTTATTTTTGGCTACGCCGACAAATATATACACGTACCACACGTATGCTCCATCAGTCAAGCACATCGCCACCGTCATCCGACATCACATATCATTACACACATCCGTCTAGATATCTTATCTCTCCTTTTCTAAGCTTAACAGATGTTTAGGTCTGTTGTGAGTGAGCGCGGTACGTGGCAGCTTGTCCTGAGCAGATATTTACAGAAACATTTGAAGTCACTGATGGTTTGGGACCCCTTTCTTACAAAGAATTCTGACGAAGTTGTGAAGTATCTCAAGGGTAATTCGTCGGTAGGTTTTGTTTTCTCTGTAGACGTTGAAGATTTGTTTTATTCTGTGCCCCATGCAGACCTGTATATTGCTGTAAGGAATGCAATAGAGGGAGGAGAGGTGGTTGATTTCCAGAACTCCTGCGGTGGTGTCGGTTGATAACTTCTTGCGTCTCCTTCAGATTTTCCTGAATGCAACGTTCGTCTCCTTTGAGGGTAATTTCTATCGCCAGAAGAAGGGTATTTGCATTGGCTCCTGCGTAGCCCCAGTATTGTGCAATATCTTTTTAGCCTACGTTGACCGCGACCTTCAGCGCTGTTTTGCGGGAAAAGGTGTGCAGAAAGTGTTTTGGTACGTGGACGATTATCTTATTTGTTTAGACAAGCTAACCGATATGACGTTCACTGAAGTAGTGGGTAACATCTTGGACAGCTTCCGAGATAATGGGAAGGGCTTGGTTTTTACGCACGAGCTACCATCAAAAGGGTCGCTACAGTTTTTAGATATTAACATGACACTAAGGGATGACCATGTATGTTGGGAGTATGCCCCGCGTGCCCAAAAAGAGCCGTTACCCTACCGTTCTGCGCAGTCCAAGACTGTCAAGAGGGCTATCACCCATATGTTCCTAGGATCGGCGGTGGCCAAGTCTTGCCCGCACAAAATGCACTCAAGTTTCGTTAGGCAAGTACAGCGGTTGCTTTCGGCGGACTACCCGTCGGAAGTGATTCTATCTGTCACTGAGGGCCTTCTGAGAAAGACAAAGCAGTCACTGTTCGGAGAAGTGGTTGAGAAAGAAAAAAGGACCGCCACCAAACCGGTGGTAATACCGTATGTACATAGAATCGCACACCATGTGAAAAAGGTGGCCAACAGGTACGGAGTGCCTGTGGTGTTTTCTGCGCCGAAGAAGCTTGGGCAGCTGTGTTCACATGTGTCAAGAAAGGGAGTAAAAGAAGAGAATGCGAGAAAAAACATGGCGTAGAATATGCTAAGTGTGCCACTAAGGTGGTCTATGAGGTTCCAATGACGTGCGGTGTATCGTATATAGGACAAACAGGCCGCTGCTTCAATGACCGGGCAATGGAACACGCACGCGCAGTTAAGAACGGTGGAAGTAATATGGCAGAACATTGTGCAAAATATAGTGATTGCAAGCCAAGCTGGAAAGAAGCGAAAATTCTTGGTAGGGGAAGGGAACAGACGGCACGTGAACTGTTAGAAGCATATTTTATTTTCAAGAAGGGCAAAGAGTGCATTAGTGAAACATCTGTTTATCTTAGAAAAGGAGAGATAAAATATCTAGACGGCTGTGTGTAATGATATGTGATGTCGGATGACGGTGGCGATGTGCTTGACTGATGGAGCATACGTGTGGTACGTGTATATATTTGTCGGTGTAGCCAAAAATAAAGGTAGATGAAAGTGAGCGCTTGTCCTGTCTCGTGTCAATGTGAGTGTTGTTCCTGCGCCTATATTACCGTGATAATGAACATGCACCATCTAGCCCAGTATCAAGTTTTGTTAACCCACTGCTGTTGGTGCAGATAACTGGAGACTGAATCAAGTCACGAGTATCTCAAATTATTGGCAATTTATAAGAAATAAACGTCCCATAAATTGTGGCGCCCGACAAGTTCGCTATGTAAGCAAAATACCTTAAGTGAACAAATACGGATAAATAAGAAGGTTTGTTAAGTAATCATAATAATTTGATTCGGGGGTGGGTACAGCACCTAAGCCTCGACGTGGACATAGCTTCTATGCGAAGACGAAAGGCACCTGCCTGGTCGTGACAACGTTTCGTTAACCGGTATTGTCCAAGTGCACCTCGTCTACAGATCGCTGCTGAACACACCCATATTTCCCTCGAGCTTCATCAAAATATCTCACTAGCAATAATCAGGGAAAACAGTCTTTTGTTTCCAGGTTTATGAATGTGTGCATGATTTCCATTTTTGTTTGCAAAACTGCACAGTATTTCCAGCCGGACGACGACGTGGCGACATCTACGCCAGCTCAGGTGACCAGCTTCTCATACTTCTTTGCCGCAACAAAGCCGATCGAAATGGTCTACATGATCCGGTACCTGACTGTGGAATCCCTGCTCCCGCTGTCATCCAGCCGCCTCATGGACGTGTACGACGTCGACCGGAAGACAGCGTTCCAAGTGCGCGTCCGTGCTTGTTGGCGCGATGCCATGCAAGTCATGCCTCGCGCCTGGGAGCATTTCTTCTATCAAGAACGCCTAGGCCAGAGGTGACTAAAATACGCTCGATTGACATGCGTGTCTTATATCAGGTCTCCTTATGCTTACGTACAATACTGAAAATAATCTATGTGTACCTATTTCCATCGTACCGAACCTTGAAATAATATCCGTTCCGATATTGGACGTAACAGTCGTGCAATGCTGCCGCGATAGCGTTTCATTTTTCTTGCACCGTACCAACTCTCGCTCTCTTTGTACTGATCTCCCTCTGTGCGTGTCTGTTTCCTTCCCTTTCGTTTCTGTTCTCTCGCCCATTACAAGTTGTGTTGCTAGAGTCCGCAGAACGCAATAACGCGGTCCGCGTAAACACATGTTCTGCCAGCGTGGCTGTATAGCCTAGTTGTTATGATGCTCGCCTGTATTGGCCGCGACATCGACCTATAGGTGGCAGCGCCGTCGCTGCGTTGGTGTGAATAGTCGGTCGACGGCGTGCATTGGGATATACACGGCGGCGCAACGTTGTGAGCGGTTTCAGGCAACTGCTAGCTAAATGGAAGCGTGTATTGCAGTCGAATGGAATATAATGACTACGAATGGCTACGAATGGCTACGTTTCGTGCAGTGAGCGGGGAGTCATTGTGTCCTATCGGGGTGTGTGTTGCGAGTGTCGCATTAGGTCACAGAGTGTTCAAAGTTGAATTTGCTGTTCTGACCAGTTCCACACACGACGTAATTTTGGGGATCGATTTTCTACAAGAGTGTGGCGCAACTGTAGATTGCGGCGCTGGTGAAATTCGGTTATCTACGTTTTGTGAGGGGTCTCCAAGCTGTCAAGAAACCCTCACTGTCATCGACGATGTCCTCTTGCCGCCCCAGTCGATGAAACGGGTGCCAGTTGATAACTCTGCTGCAGTCACTGGCGCGTTTGATGTCCTCGTGGAGCCGGTCCCTCTCAACTGCGCTAAGAAAAATGTGTTCGTGCCCCGTTGCGTGCTTTCTATCACCGATGGGCTATCTTCACTATGGGTGCTAAATTGTGCTAATGCGCCTGTGGTGCTGGCCAATGGGATGCGACTCGCTCTTTTCGAACGGAAAGCGACTGACTGCTGTATTGCAGCCTTAGGCGACCAGTCAGTGAGTCATGTTCCTGTTACTCACCCTACAGAGGCGAAGTTCTTGAGCATGATCAACAAGTCCTTGTCGTCAGAAAAGCGGCCAGGCCTTGGCTCACATCTCGGTCAAGCATGCCACCATCTTTGACTTTGCACAGAGCGATGAACCACGTGGAGTACCAGAGTCACGTAACCGTCACGTGATCGACACAGGATCCGCGCATCCTACCCGGCAGAAACCATATCGAGTCTCATCTGCAGAGCGCAAAATTATTGCTGAACAGATCGAAGACATGCTTAAGAAGAACGTCATTCAAGAGTCGTGCAGCCCTTGGGCTGCACCTGTGATACTTGTAAAAAAGAAAGACGGTTCCTGGAGATTCTGCGTGGATTATCGCGCCTCAATTCCATCACCAAAAAAGACGTATACCCGCTTCCCAGGATTGATGACGTCATTGACTGCTTTGCATTGTGCCTCGTATTTTTCCTCCGTGGATCTAAGGTCTGGTTACTGGCAAATTCCCATGCATTCAGATGACAAGGAGAAGACAGCCTTTGTCACCCCGGATGGCTTGTTTGAATTCAATGTAATGCCGTTTGGTCTATGTAACGCCCCAGCAACGTTTGAGCGCTTTATGGACACTATTCTGCGAGGACTGAAGTGGGAAATTTGTCTATGTTACCTTGACGACATCGTCATTTTTGGCCGCACATTTGAAGAGCACAATCGCCGTCTTGACATAGTACTTACAGCGCTTGATCGAGCTTCACTCACCTTGAATTCTAAGAAGTGCCACTTTGGAAACCGTGAGACTCTGGTTCTCGGTCATCTTGTTGACAAAGACGGCATTCGTCCTGACCCCCAGAAGGTTGCTGCAGTTAGTAGCTTCAAACAACCGCGGACACTACGAGAGCTACGAAGTTTTCTGGGCTTGTGCTCATATTTCCGCCGTTTCGTGCCTAAATTTGCCGACTTAGCTTACCCCCTGACGTGTCTACTCAACAAAGACGTGCCTTTCCAGTGGTCAGCAGATTGTGAGACATCGTTTTCACAGCTAAAGTTTCTCCTTACCTCTGGGCCCGTACTTCGCCACTATGATCCAGCTGCTCCCACTGAAGTACACACCGACGCCAGTGGTATAGGCCTCGGGGCTGTTTTGGTACAACGCCATGACGACCTAGAACACGTGGTTGCCTATGCCAGTCGCTGTCTGAGTAAGCCTGAACGCAACTACACTTTAACGGAGCAAAAATGCCTCGCGGTCGTGTTCGCCGTCTACAAGTTTCGTCCGTATCTGTATGGACGCCGATTCTCAATTGTCACCGACCATCATTCTTTATGCTGGCTCACCGGATTACGTGACCCATCCGGCCGTCTTGCTCGTTGGGCCCTACGATTGCAACAATATGACTTTGAGATTTCTTACAAGAGTGGTCGCCGTCATGCCGATGCTGACTGTCTGTCAAGGTTTCCTCTACCGACGACCGACTGCGACGCAGACAATTTCGACGAATACTTGGCGGTTTTTGACCCTCCATTTCCCGACCTTGCCACTTTTCGCAGGGAGAAACGCAGCGACAGCAGCTTAGCTCATTACTTTCTATCGGAAGCGCATGGTCAACGTCGTCCCTTGTAAAGGACGGCATTCTGTACAAGCGGAATTACTCTAGCAATGGCGCCCGCTTGCTTCTAGTTGTGCCAAGAACATTGCGACGTGACGTGCTCCAAGCAATGCACGACGACCCTATTTCTGGGCATATGGGTTTTGCCAGGACCTTTCAGCGCACACAGGAACGATTCTTCTGGCCAAAAATGCGCCAGAGTGTAACCGCGTACGTTGCCAGCTGCGAGCTATGCCAGCGCCACAAGCAGTCCAACTAGCGGCCCTTCAGGACTTCTCCATCCCATCTCACCCCCTGCTTCACCGTTTGAAGTCGTCGGTATTGACCTGCTCGGCCCTTTTCCGCGATCCACGTCGGGCAACCGCTGGATTATAGTGTGCGTCGATCACCTAACCCGATATGCCGAAAGTGCGGCGATTCCTGCTGCAACAGCCGCTGAGGTCTCCCGCTTCGTGCTGTCATCCATTATATTCGGACACGGATCTCCTCGCGTCATTATCAGTGATCGTGGCCGGCAATTTGTTGCTGATGTTGTTAAAGAACTGCTGCGCCTTTCTATGTCCCGTTTTCGTCACGCCACCCCGTATCACCCGCAGACTAACGGTCTAACTGAACGCACCAACAGAACTCTCATTAACGTGCTTTCAATGTATGTCGATTCAGCTCACAAAACTTGCGACACTGTTTTGCCTTTTATAACATTCGCCTACAATACTGCACGACATGAAACAGCCCCTTCTATCTCCTATATGTACGAAAGCCCCGCACAGCTCTTGATTCGATTCTGCCATATTCTGAAACCGACGAGCCTTCACTGGCCGAAACGCTTTGCCGTGCAGAAGAGGCCCGACGCATCGCACGCCTTCGAACCTTCGCTTCTCAAGACCTCTCCAAGATTCGCTATGACAAGCGTCATCAGCCCGCGTCGTATGAGAAAGGCGACTTGGTGTGGCTATGGACACCACTTCGCAAGCGTGGCCTATACCAAAAGTTCCTGGCCCACTACACCGGCCCCTTCGTCGTCATCGCACGCCTCAGTGATGTCACTTACGTGATATCTCGACTCCTGTCTGCTGGCCGTCGCTCAAGCAAAACCGACGTCGTCCATGTCGCCCGCCCTAAACGTTTCCACCATCGGGACACGACGTGACTCGCCCGGTGGGCATCGTCTGCCAGGGGGGAAATGCTACGGTACGCGGTGGATGCTTAGAAGCTGAGGAAGACGCTAGGAAGCACTGTGGTCCCTTCGGTCCCTAGGCCTCTCTCATTGATCGTCATCCCCGAATAAACACATCTCACCGTAACAGCATGTTGAGATGCCACGTTAGTTCAAGAAGCTCGCATAACGTTCCTGTTACGTGTGTAAGAAGCGTAAACGGCCGTTCAACGGGACACTGGTTTTACCCAGCCTCATATGCCGAGTTCCTCGACGTCTCCCTCTCCCTTTTGTTTCTTTGGCCACTTAAGTTGTTTAAGTTGTATTTTATCTGGAATAATTACATTGCTGTTACGTCGTTGAAATTGTTGAGTGTGGAGTTCGCTTATTCTTTACCATTGGCCTTCGGGAAAAGAAGATGAAGAAAGAAGGCTGTTATGGCGCATTCAATGGAAGTAGCACGTTTTATGTCTGTACCCGACCGCTTACACGCATACATGTGCCATCTATCCCTCTCTCTCCATCACTTTGTATCTTCCATGACATACAAGGCACTTAACCAGTCCAGTTAATGAAACTACGTGACCGTAACATCGCTTCACTGAGTATAAGAATATTTGCCACGCGCTTTTAATAAATAAAATTTTTAATAGCGAAAACCTGGCTTTCTTTGCATGATTCCTTGCGTGACCATCGAGAAAACGTTATAAACAACTTAGGGAGAAAATACATGGATTATTCAATCGAAAATTATGCGAATAACGCCGCAGTAGTGCGTATTAGGCGCCGGGCTGCCGTATTATGAATGATCCTCCTTTCAAACTACTCTTTTTTTCCTTTTATCGGACAGTTAAATGGTTACGTACGAGAGGTCACTCGAGAGCCGGACAGTTTTTTACGTACTGGTGCCAAGAGGACGTCTTAACGGGACCCGTTAAGAACAATGAGGGCCCAACCCAGAACCGCTGAGCCACGCTACTTTACCCCAATGAAAAAAACGTCGTCACATATGTGCACGTGTCACTTTTCTTTTTTGCTTACAACTGATAGATCTGTGCATGAGCTCGTGTCTGCTCATTGGTGTGCCTCAGCAAATAGCATATCGTGAGATGATATGACCACCGCTCTTCATTTGAACGTTCATGCCTCTCGCGTAATTTGTTCAGAAGAACGGCAGCTGCACATTGTCTTATCGTTGAAAGACACGGCAGGAGCTCAACTGAAAAAAAAATTGTGCTGCACAAAACTGTGCGTGTTGCGATCACACCGTACGCTGTCGACACGCACGCTCAGTGATCTTAACGAAGAGTAAAGACTGCAGCTCAACGCCAGATATGTTGCATGAAAAATTCAGCGCTACTGTTAGACGTGGACACTACAGTTAAACACAGAGGACGGGCGCTACTCCAACTATGTTCATTGAAACCACACATGTGACCCTCTATAAAAAATGTAGACAATGACAGCATGCGCCTGGACATTGGAAAACATAGATTAAGGTGCTATAAAGACATCTATCCCCTCTTATTTAGGATTCCAATCTCGCAGTTACGCAAGGAAAAAATTTGCAGATCCCACGTGCAGTGGGAATCAAGGAATGGGGAAGTACGCGTCAGGAACGTACACTGGATCTGCATTCTTGTCTCGCTATACCGATTTTGGTACATATAAACCTAAAGAAACGGCCGCGAGAGCACCAAGACTAGGCATGAAAACAAAGCCGCTCATCACATGCATATCAAGATTTTCACGTTATGACCTGTCATTTACGTTCGCCATACAGTCATGCTGTGCCATACCAATTTTTGTATATATCACATTAACGAAACGGCCAGGAGTGCAGCGAGACCATGACATGCAGGTGATGCCGCTCGTGACATGCATGTTAAGATTTTCATGTTACGACCTCTCATTTATGTTCGTCATGCAGTTATGTTGTGCCATACCAATTTTTGTATACATCCCGTTAACGAAACCGTCAAGAGGGCACCGAGACCGTAGCATGCAAATCATGCCACTCATGACATGCTTCTCGCGATTTTCATGTTACGACCTGTCATTTATGAGCAAACAGACAATGAAGCCTAGGAAAGCATAGGGGAAGTTACTTGTGGTATTGTAATTGGGGAGAAAGTAGAAAGGAATTAAAGTGGACGAAAAGACAAACCTGCCTTCGGTGGGACCCGAACCCACGACCTTCGGTGCTCTACCAACTGAGCTACAAAGGCGGTCGTCCCCCCGTCCACTTTATTGTGTATTTATGTAGGTATTATCCTGGGAGTGTTAGGCAGCGCTACTCGTGGCCAAGGCGGCGTGTGTAGAATACACTTTCTTGCCAGGAGGCTTCACGTAGAACGTGAACTTAGATGGCTGCTGCCCAATAAGCCCTCGCATGCTACCTAAGGCACCAAGTCTGCCGCAACGAGGCCCAAGCTATGAAATAACCAAACGGAAGGGGGTCAAGGGCTCGTTCTTTATTTGTTAGAAACAACTTAATGAGCAAACAGACAATGAAGCCTCGGAAAGCATAGGGGAAGTTACTTGTGCTATTGTAATTGGGGAGAAAGTAGAAAGGAATTAAAGTGGACGAAAAGACAAACCTGCTTTCAGTGGGACCCGAACCCACGACCGTCGGATGTCGCGTCCGATGCTCTACCAACTGAGCTATAAAGGCGGTCGTCCCCCGTCCACTTTATTGTGTATTTATGTAGGTATTATCCTGGGAGTGTTAGGCATGCGAGGGCTTATTGGGCAGCAGCCATGGCATCTAAGTTCACGTTCTACGTGACGCCTCCTGGCAAGAAAGTGTGGTCTACACACGCCGCCTTGGCCGCAAGTAGCGCTGCCGAACACTCCCAGGATAATACCTACATAAATACACAATAAAGTGGACGGGGGGACGACCGCCTTTGTAGCTCAGTTGGTAGAGCATCATACGCGACATCCGAAGGTCGTGGGTTCGGGTCCCACCGAAGGCAGGTTTGTCTTTTCGTCCACTTTAATTCCTTTCTACTTTCTCCACAATTACAATACCACAAATAACTTCCCCTATGCTTAGGCTTCATTGTCTGTTTGCTCATTAAGTTGTTTCTAACAAATAAAGAACGAGCCCTGACCCCCTTCCCTTTGTTATGACCTGTCATTTATGTACGTCATGCAGCCATGCTGTGGCATACCAATTTTCGTATACATCCCATTTACGAAACGGCCAGGAGAGCACCAACACCGCGGTATGTAAATCATGCCGCTCATGACATGCATATCATGAATTTCAAGTTACGACACAGTATTTATGTTCGTCATGTCATTATGTGCCATACCAGTATCTGTATGCACCCCATTAACGACACGGCGCGGAGAGCACCGAGACCGTGGCACGTGAATCATGCAGCTCATGACATGCATATCATGATTTTCATGTTAAGACATATCATTTATGTACGTCATGCAGTCATGTTGCGCCGTACGAATTTTGATATATCCATTTACGAAACGGCAAGGAGAGCACCATGTTCGCGGCGTGTAAATCATGCCGCTCATGAAACGCATGCCATGGTTTTCACGTTATGACCTGTCATTTATGTTCGCCCTGCTGGCATTTCGCGCCATTGCAATTTTCTTATACACCCCATTAACGAAACGGCCAGCAGAGCACCAAGACTGTGGCATGTAAATCATGGCGCTCATAAAACGCATGTCATGATTTTCACGTTATGACCTGTCATATATATCCCTCATGTAGTCATGTTGTGCCATGACAATTTTTGTATACATCCAATAAGGAAACTGCCAGGAGAGCACCAAGATCGCGGCATATAAATCATGCCCGTCGTGACATGCATGTAAAGATTTTCATGGTACGACATATCATTTGTGTTCGTCATGTCATGTTGTGCCATACCAGTTTACATATACACCCCACTAACAAAACGGCCAGCAGAGCACCAAGACTATGGCATGTAAATCATTCCGCTCACGACACACATATCATGATTTTCACATTATGACCTGTAATTTATGTTCGTAATACCGTCATGTTGTGTCATACCAATTTTGTATACATCCTACTAACGAAACGGCCAGGAGAGCACCGAGACCATGGCATGCAAATCATGCCGCTCATGAGATGCACGTGAGGATTTTCGTGTTAAGACCTGTAATTTATGTTCGTCGTGCAGTCATGTTGTGCCATACCAATTTTTGTATACATCCCATTAGCGAAACAGTCAGGAGGGCTCCGAGACCGTGTCATGCAAATCATGCCGCTCATGACATGCTTCTCATGATTTTCTTGTTATGACCTTTCATTTAGGTTCGCCACGCAGTCACAGTGTGTCATACCAATTTTCGTATATGTCCCATTAACGAAACGGCCAGGAGAGCACCAAGACCGCGGCATGTAAATGAAGCCCGTCATGACATGCATGTTATGATTTTCATGTCACGATATATCATTTATGTTCGTCATGTGTTGTTTTGCCATACCAGCTTTCGTACACACCCCATTAACGAAACGGCCAGCGTAGCACCAAGACTGTGTCCTGTAAATCATTCCACTCATGACATGCATGTCAGGATTTTCATGCTTTGACCTGTCATTTATTTTCGCCGTGCTGTCATGTTGTGGCATACCAATTTTCGCATACATCCCATTAACGAAACGGCCAGGAGAGGAGAAAGTCGTAGGCGGCTAGATAGATAGATAGATAGATAGATAGATAGATAGATAGATAGATAGATAGATAGATAGATAGATAGATAGATAGATAGATAGATAGATACGCTCAAAGTCGCCGAACTTCGCTAAGAAATGCTTCGCATTTAATAGATGTGGTGCTGATGCACTTGTCGCCCTTCTGCTTGATAAAGTATGCTTTCATTTGAGTTCATTTATTTACCTGAAAGACCCCAGAGAGGCATTACATAAGGGGTGGTTATACAAATAATAAACGCTGATACAAATAACCACAGTTGTCCACAAAATAATCTTGTTAGTTCTTGAGTGGAGGCCGGAGAGGCGGCGACAGCTTCGATGTGGTTTGGAAGGCCGTTCCAGTCTTTAGCTGTGCGAAGGAAGAACGATGACGAGAAGGCCACAGTGCGTGCACTTGGGCGAGCGACGTTTAAAGGATGACCTGTGCGCAGGGAAATGCATGAAGGTCGGAGGATGTGAGGCTCGTGATGAAGTGAACTGTAATATAATTTGTGAAAAAATTGGCAGCGTATCTCCGTGCTTCGCTGGAAATGTCGTCGAAAGACGATAGTCTTCTACCGGCCGTACTACATGAGTCCCCGTTCATCTGCGGTTCGGCACGTGCTTCGGGCGTTTCCTGGGCACGCTTGAGACGACGGGCATCGGCACGCCGGCGCTTCTGCGCTGCAATCTGCTCGTCGGTCTTTTACCTGCGTTGCTTGGGCATGTCATGTAGGGTGTGTTCTATGTCAACAAATGGCCATTTATGTTTTGCCTTGCCTCAGACAGCGCCCCGTCTATGTTGAATCGGCTGCATGTGGGTGGCATCGATGAAAGGAAGGATGAAAGGAAGGAAGGAAGCATCGATGAAAGGAAGGCAGCGCCAGCGCTGCGTGAGATATGGACGCCATCTGGCCATGATATAGGGAAACGCAAGGAGCTTGCATAGTACGCAGAGCTACTGGTAGGTGGCAGCACCGTGTCGTTTTACCGAAGCGTAGGAAACGTGCGCTCCTAACAAGCACTAGGGTCTTCAGAATTACGCATCTATATATTTTCTACTAAAGGAACACACTATCTAATGCTTACGTATTGATGTTGCCCCTCAGATATGCGTATTATTTGCTTTTTGGTCGACTGTGTTCAGAAGTATGAACGTAGCTACCAGTTCAAGCCGGGTGGTCGTTGAGGAAGGGGCACACACACACAGACAGACCAAAATTTCTGCGCTGAAGTATCCTAAGAAAGACTATCGTCGTTAATAACGATAAACTCGCGATACGACGACGAACTTCTAGTGTGTCTAGAGAAGATGCTGCATTGGCGACGAGATATTGACGACTTCGTATGAGTGCGAAGAATGAAGGTATCTAACGGCTCGATTCTGTATGGATTCTCAAGCTTTGATAAGGCAAATCTGATAGGGATTCCATATGAATGAGGCGTATTCAAGTTTTAGTGGGCCATTTGGTCTTTACTGCGACTTAAAAGTTTGATTCCATCTAGTTGTGGTTCAGAATAAGTGCAAGTGGCCATAGGCGAGCAGGATTAGGCATATCGCTGACTCATCCTCTAAGGAGCGTTCATGTTCCTCGGCGCGCTTGTTATTACTGCGGCCTGTTTGACCCACTCAAACGTTTCCACACGATAGCGGTATTTTGTAAACCGCGCCTGCGAAACATCGTCCAAACGGCTCCGTGTGCATCTTTCCACAGCCGTGAGGCCCCGTTGACCCTAGAGCACAGTTTGGCCAATTTATCTGTGGCTGAGAAGACAATCGGCTCACCGTACTTGTTGCCAACCCTTTTTAGGTTATGAGAAACCCTATGCATGTAGGGCATACCACTGGTTTGGCGTCAATACGTTCTTGTCGCCGAGGTTTCTACCTTCCCGTGATTTTGTGCATAAGCAATTCCACTACGGCTCCCAATTCTTCAGGGTACCCTGCATTCTGCAGCCTCGCTACCTCACCCTTGAAGCTTACAAACATCATGTGAGGGCTCGGCTTGAGGAGGGCCGACTCAATCGAGAAGGTCGCGATAGCCCTTTTTACAGCATTGGACTAAAGTTTAAAAACATCTTTCTTTGCTCTAGGACGATAGCACCAGCAAACACGACTATCCCCGAGCTTGATGTAATGGTCCGGAAATATTTCATGCAACATTTTTGGCCGCCTAGCCCAGCAACATATTTTGTCAAGGCCAAATACTATCGTGTACTTGGATAGGAATATATTCAAGCATTTTACACGCCTGCGGCACAAGAAACAAACAGCCTAGAGGATATGCATTACGTACACACGCATGTAATTGCGCAGTGTCTAGCAGATGACGTCAGAAGCCATCCACACTTGGGAGCTTTGTCCGTCCATCGCTAGATACGAACTCTATTGGGCCTTGAGCCCAATAGCTGGTTATGACGTTCGCCTATGATGCCCAGCTTCGAATACCACCTCGCTAAAATGCTTACTTTCTTTCTTTTATATCTTGATTTCTGTCGCTCTCTTCCTACATCTATTTCTTAATCTGCACCTTGTTGCGTTTTCGCCCCCGCATCGCTTATCTGCCAGCACCGATGCATGCCGATGTCTCGCTCAACTGTTCGGTACAATATTATGTTACTGCGCATGTGCGTTGCTGTGTTTTCACGCCCCCCTGTTATCTCGGCGTGCCTTCAAAAAGGACTGCAGACCACGCCGTGGAGCACTTCTTTGTTCACCTTCTTTCGGCTAGCATGCCGCATTAAAACGTTCATTTTTCGTTCCCACGGCGTCTTCCTCTCCTGGCTTGGAGCCCCTCTCGGCCAAACGTAACAACCTGCTCTCGTCACCTCCACTCTGTCCATCTCGCTTGGTGCTGGCGAGACTAGCAGTTACGCTGTAAAAGGACCTCCTGCCTTAACCACTGGTTGTTTAGTATGCAGCGGAAAAACTGTAGGTTTAAAGGGACTGTCTATCGCTCGGAAAACTTTTTTAGATTGTGGTAAAAATGGGCAGATCGTGCGTCACATTTACGGGAACTAGCACGCTCCACAAAAAAAGAAGTTATGTCTTTAATTTTGCTCTTTAGGTGGTGCAGAAAGCGCCGCTAGCGACACCCAACAGTGTGTTTGTCAATTTCCAAGTGTACGAGAACCAGCCCACGCAGGCATACATATTCTGCTGAAAAATAATTATGTATTTCATGCAAGTGTACCTACCCTGGTGAGACCTTTTTTTTATCATGCAATAGCAATTCGTTCTTTTCGCCGCTTTCGGGGTGGCCATGGTGTCGCTACCTTCAAAATCGTCTGCCTGTTCTAGCGTGTAGTAGTGTGATTGTCATGCATGCGGCGCCACATGTCCGAGGCGCACCCCATACCTTCCCTCGCCTCTCCTCCTCATCACCTCTGGAATGTCGTCCTTGGAACCGGTTTCTGTTAAAGGGCCCCTAAACAAACCCGATGTCGAAAATTTGTTTTAAAGACATAACTACGCTCCTGTGCGATGTGAACATGCTCCCTCAAGAATTTTGCGAATAGGTGCAATAATAAAAAGCTACACGGGTTTAAGTGGCCGCTTGCGTCGGTTTCGTTTTCTCGGTCGGCCTCCCCACCCTTTTCTGCAGAGGAGAGAATTAGGCGCGGCGCGCTGTCGTGACTCCGCCCGCTTTTGACACGTGACATGACGTGAGCAATTGACGTTACTGACGCTTGCGCTGCAGTTCCGGTTGCTCCGGCCAGCGCTGCTCCGGCGCTCACGCGGTGGAATGGCCGCAGGATCTCGCATAGACCTTGTTTCGAAAATCAACGAGCTGCAACTGCGCAAAGTTGTTCGCGGTAGAACGTGACGACACCTAGGATGCGAGCGCGACTGGTCAATCGCAGGAAAGAGGCGCGGGAATTGTTTTTTGAAATACGACGTCTGTGTGGCACGCAGCACTGTCCTATTCGCAGAATGTGATCACCGCAACCTTCCCTATGATTGAGTTAGCTTGTTTGGGCGGCATAAAAAAATGTAGGAGCCCGTTCGTGGCCCTTTAAGAATGTGATGATATTTAAGCAGGTTCTTTTATAGGTTCGTTTTCGGACGACTCTCTCAGGCGAAGCCTCCGAGAGTCTAATCGAGGACAAAGCCGTTTTTCACACAACACGACACCCACACACACAACTTTTAATTAAACTGTTGCAAAGAGAGACAAACTAAATGACAAGCGCTTGAGAGAGAAACGAAATGGAAAAGACAGTAGGTCCTAATAAAGTCTCTATAGGAGCTGCGAGAGTCCTGGCAGTTTAATGTCTAAGGGTTCGACGGTGATGTGTGAAGGCGACGCGGGAGAAGCGCATGGCTCACCGAATCGTCGATGAGCTTCATGAAGAACAAGTTAGCGAAGTGCAGACGGCTCGGAAAGATGACGACGGATGTCTCGTTGCGACGAAGGACGTGGGCAGCTAGGCGGCTCGATCAGGTGGTAGCAGCATCCCGGCCAGGCGTCTCGGCGTGGAACTCGGACCCGTAGCCCGACTGTTCCAGCTATGCCTACGGGCACAGGATTCAGCAATTCCTCGCCTGGAGCTTGCGAGCCACTGGGGTTCAGTTGGCTGGAGTCAGGTCAGCAGGGGGTCCCGGTCGGGTGAAGCCCTGGTGGCTCGGGTCCGGAACCCGACTGCCGTCTTCAACGCCCGGCCCGGTGGACGATCCGCTGCCTTCCTCGAACTCTCCTGCCCGGAACTCTCCCGGAACTCTCTTTCGTGGAACCCCCAAGAATCCGATGCTCCAAACTTTTCTTTCCTGTTTGCTTAGATGTTATTTTCTGATTGGGGGCTGCTGTGTTTTCGTGTTCTTCAGCTATTCGGCGTTGGGGTCGCCGTGGCTCTTTGTGGTTGGCTGCTTTGTTTTCTTCTCTTATTTAATTTTGCAACGCCACGCCTTTATTTCTTATTCGTCGTCGTTTTTCATGCACTGTTCTTTTCTGGCTCACGAGCGTCTTCTCTCGTCTTCTTTTCCATTGCGTCACTCACTTTTGTTCTTTCACGCGCACTTTTTAAACCGCGCACATCACACATCACAATAAGCCCCCCTTCGAAATAATTTTTTTTTCGTAAAAAAAACTGCAGGGATGTGCGTGTCAAGTCAAGCACAACACGTTCACACACAGGGCAACCGATGGTTCACATGAAGACACTTCATGCACCTTCACACTACAATACTAGTGACACACTTAGCGCACTTTTACACTTAACAAGACAAGTTGTGGTGAGTCCACACAGAGTTCACACATAACGACAAGACCATACACAAAGAAATGTCCATCCCCAGTCCAGAATTCAAAAACAAGAGAGCCTCTGGTGGTCATAGTGCCCTTACGTTATTGCGTCCCAAACAAGACGTATGGCACATTCCACACACTTAAAGAAAAGCATATCAGACACTGATAGATGCTTCCACTGAGACGCGTCTCTTCCTATACACCAAAAAGACACGGACGCTCTGTCGAGCTAGTAGTCAGAACCCAGCAATAATACAACTGCCTATATTCCCTCCACGCGCACTGCGCCAGACGCGTTTGCAAGGTCCCTTCTGCTACGTCAACGCATAGGCTATGTCTATCAACTGTGAACTCTCGTGAACCCACAGACGGAATACTTTCTGAATTCATGGACGCCCCAAAAGGTGCAACAGCGTTGTTGCTGGTAGAGCCCTGTATACATATTGCAGCATCGTTTGGGGTTTCATTGAACGGACCCAATTCCGGCGTCTTTGCATGTAGACATTCATTCTCTCCAGCGAATGTTTGAAGGGTCGCCTCCCACTTGGTCACTGGAACGCTACATTGTTCAAGCCCACATTCAATAGATTTTATAGTGCATTCTCGCACTCTGTCAATCTCTCCATCAAGATCATTTTTGCAGCTTATACCTACCCATATTGCTATCTTAATTTGAGAGACTACTGCTCCCGCTTTGACGAGCCCTTGCTCATTCTCTCCGACACGCCTCGAACAGATAACAGCTGTGCTCTCCTGATAAGTCAATCTCCCTTCATTTAAAAGAGGTTCGCTCATGTGGTCCTGGACCATGTCTGTGTCATGTGTACCCGCAGCCAGCGGCACACCTAAACTGTGGGCATCAAACGCCTCGGAAGTTTCTGTACGGCATTGGCCGTCATGTTCTAGAGGTTCTCTTACCTCCTCCTTAAGTATTGTTACGGTGAGATGTGTTTATTCGGGGATGACGATCAATGAGAGAGGCCTAGGGACCGAAGGGACCACAGTGCTTGCTAGCGTCTTCTTCCTCTCCTTCTAAGCATCCACCGCGTACCGTAGCATTTCCCCCCTGGCAGACGATGCCCACCGGGCGAGTCACGTCGTGTCCCGATGGTGGAAACGTTTAAGGCGGGCGACATGGACGACGTCGGTTTTGCTTGAGCGACGGCCAGCAGACAGGAGTCGAGATATCACGTAAGTGACATCACTGAGGCGTGCGATGACGACGAAGGGGCCGGTGTAGTGGGCCAGGAACTTTTGGTATAGGCCACGCTTGCGAAGTGGTGTCCATAGCCACACCAAGTCGCCTTTCTCATACGACACGGGCTGATGACGCTTGTCATAGCGGATCTTTGAGCGGTCTTGAGAAGCGAAGGTTCGAAGGCGTGCGATGCGTCGGGCCTCTTCTGCACGGCAAAGCGTTTCGGCCAGTGAAGGCTCGTCGGTTTCAGAATATGGCAGAATCGAATCAAGAGCTGTGCGGGGCTTTCGCACATATAGGAGATAGAAGGGGCTGTATCCGGTGGATTCATGTCGTGCAGTATTGTAGGCGAATGTTATGAAAGGCAAAACAGTGTCCCAAGTTTTGTGAGCTGAATCGACATACATTGAAACCATGTTAATGAGAGTTCTGCTGGTGCGTTCAGTTAGACCGTTAGTCTGCGGGTGGTACGGGGTGGCGTGACGAAAACGGGACATAGAAAGGCGCAGCAGTTCTTCAACCACATCAGCAACAAATTGCCGGCCACGATCACTGATAATGACACGAGGAGATCCGTGTCGTAATATAATGGATGACAGCACGAAGCGGGAGACCTCAGCGGCTGTTGCAGCAGGAATCGCCGCACTTTCCGCATAGCGGGTTATGTGATCGACGCACACTATAATCCAGCGGTTGCCCGACGTTGATCGCGGAAAAGGGCTGAGCAGGTCAATACCGACGACTTAAAACGGTGAAGCAGGGGGTGAGATGGGATGGAGAAGTCCTGAAGGGCCGCTAGTTGGACGCTTGTGGCGCTGGCATAGCTCGCAGCTGGCAACGTACGCGGTTACACTCTGGCGCATTTTCGGTCAGAAGAATCGTTCCTGTGTGCGCTGAAAGGTCCTGGCAAAACCCATATGCCCAGAAGTAGGGTCGTCGTGCATTGCTGGGAGCACGTCACGTCGCAATGTTCTTGGCACAACTAGAAGCAAGCGGGCGCCATTGCTAGAGTAATTCCGCTTGTACAGAATGCCATCCTTTACAAGGAAACGACGTTGACCATGCGCTTCCGATAGAAAGTAATGAGCTAAGCTGCTGTCGCTGCGTTGCTCCCTGCGAAAAGTGGCAAGGTCGGGAAATGGAGGGTCAACAACCGCCAAGTATTCGTCGAAATTGTCTGCGTCGCAGTCGGTCGTCGGTAGAGGAAACCTTGACAGGCAGTCAGCATCGGCATGACGGCGACCACTCTTGTAAGAAATCTCAAAGTCATATTCTTGCAATCGTAGGGCCCAACGAGCAAGACGGCCGGATGGGTCACGTAATCCGGTGAGCCAGCATAAAGAATGATGGTCGGTGACAATTGAGAATCGGCGTCCATACAGATACGGACGAAACTTGTGGACGGCGAACACGACCGCGAGGCATTCTTGCTCCGTTACAGTGTAGTTGCGTTCAGGCTTACTCAGACAGCGACTGGCATAGGCAACCACGTGTTCTAGGTCGTCATGGCGTTGTACCAAAACAGCCCCGAGGCCTATACCACTGGCGTCGGTGTGTACTTCAGTGGGAGCAGCTGGATCATAGTGGCGAAGTACGGGCCCAGAGGTAAGGAGAAACTTTAGCTGTGAAAACGATGTCTCACAATCTGCTGACCACTGGGAAGGCACGTCTTTGTTGAGTAGACACGTCAGGGGGTAAGCTAAGTCGGCAAATTTAGGCACGAAACGGCGGAAATCTGAGCACAAGCCCAGAAAACTTCGTAGCTCTCGTAGTGTCCGCGGTTGTTTGAAGCTACTAACTGCAGCAACCTTCTGGGGGTGAGGACGAATGCCGTCTTTGTCAACAAGATGACCGAGAACCAGAGTCTCACGGTTTCCAAAGTGGCACTTCTTAGAATTCAAGGTGAGTGAAGCTCGACCAAGCGCTGTAAGTACTACGTCAAGACGGCGATTGTGCTCTTCAAATGTGCGGCCAAAAATGACGATGTCGTCAAGGTAACATAGACAAATTTCCCACTTCAGTCCTCGCAGAATAGTGTCCATAAAGCGCTCAAACGTTGCTCGGGCGTTACATAGACCAAACGGCATTACATTGAATTCAAACAAGCCATCCGGGGTGACAAAGGCTGTCTTCTCCTTGTCATCTGAATGCATGGGAATTTGCCAGTAACCAGACCTTAGATCCACGGAGGAAAAATACGAGGCACAATGCAAGCAGTCAATGACGTCATCAATCCTGGGAAGCGGGTATACGTCTTTTTTGGTGATGGAATTGAGGCGCCGATAATCCACGCAGAATCTCCAGGAACCGTCTTCCTTTTTTACAAGTATCACAGGTGCAGCCCAAGGGCTGCACGACTCTTGAATGACGTTCTTCTTAAGCATGTCTTCGATCTGTTCAGCAATAATTTTGCGCTCTGCAGATGAGACTCTATATTGTTTCTGCCGGATAGGATGCGCGGATCCTGTGTCGATCACGTGACGGGTACGTGACTCTGGTACTCCATGTGGTTCATCGCTCTGTGCAAAATCAAAGATGGTGGCATGCTTGTCCAAGATGTGAGCCAAGGCCTGGCGCTTTTCTGACGACAAGGACTTGTTGATCATGCTCAAGAACTTCGCCTCCGTAGGGTGAGTCACAGGAACATGACAAACTGACTGGTCGCCTAAGGCTGAAATACAGCAGTCAGTCGCTTTCCGTTCGAAAAGAGCGAGTCGCATCCCATTGGCCAGCAACACAGGCTCATTAGCACAATTTAGCACCCATAGTGAAGATAGCCCATCGGTGATAGAAAGCACTCAACGGGGCACGAACACATTTTTCTTAGCGCAGTTGAGAGGGACCGGCTCCACGAGGACATCAAACGCGCCAGTGACTGCAGCAGAGCTATCAACTGGCACCCGTTTCATCGACTGGGGCGGCAAGAGGACATCGTCGATGACAGTGAGGGTTCCTTGACAGCTTGGAGACCCCTCACAAAACGTAGATAACAGAATTTCACCAGCGCCGCAATCTACAGTTGCGCCACACTCTTGTAGAAAATCGATCCCCAAAATTACGTCGTGTGTGGAACTGGTCAGAACAGCAAATTCAACTTTGAACACTCTGTGACCTAATGCGACACTCACAACACACACCCCGATAGGACACAATGACTCCCCGCTCACTGCACGAAACGTAGCCCAGTTGTCCCAGCAAAACATAACTTTGTGTCCTAACCGTGATTTAAAATTCAAACTCATAACTGACACAGTTGCTCCAGTGTCTATTAAAGCCATCGTAGGACGTCCATCTACGAGAAAATGGACCTTATTTTGCATCATAGACACTGGTAGAGGCATGCTTCGGTGTAGTGAAAAATGTTCGGCGACCTCGCCTCCATCGGCCGCACCACCTAGTTTCGCGGCGGTGGGGAAAAGGCACGGCGACTAGGGGATGGAGAACGGCGCTGGCGTGCAGTTGGGGGCGTCAGGCTTCGTACGGAGGAGGGCGAGTCACCGCGGGTGGTCTGTCGGAAGCCGTTGCCAATGGACGTGTCGCTACGGGAGTTCTGCTGGAAGCCGCTCCCGAAGTACGTGTCCCGTGTCCAGCGACCACCACCGCGTCGGCTGTTGCGTCGAGGGGACACCGGCGGTTGCTCATAATACCGTGATTGTGCGAGTCGACGCTCAGAACAGAAGCGAGCCACATGCCCACGGACACCGCAATGGTAGCACCGCGGTGCATCACGCACATCACCAAACCTTCCACTTTGCTCCACATATCCGGATTGATCTTCCCACGATGACACCATGGGATGTGGTTGGTTGGAGGCACCCTGCAGACGATCACGACGATGCCAATCGTAGATCGGTCGCTCCGCGGATCTTGAACCGCCCACATGACCGTATCCCCTGGCATCAACGGATGCACACGTCGCGTCGTAGGGAAAAGAGGCTTCGCTCACCCGCGCTCTTGTCGCAGCGGCAGCTTCACATCGACCAAGTTCTTCCCGTACTATTTGCCTGATGGTCGCCGCAAGATCGCCGGATGTTACAGGGCTGACGTCAGCACATTCAACACTGGCGACGGTGGTGACGTTGGCGAGTCTACCGAATTTGGGCGTGATGCGCCTTGCTTTAAGAGTCTCAAACGTGCGACAGTGTTTGATCACGTCTGCGACAGACTCCAAGGTGTCTTTTCCAATCAGGAAGTTGTAGACGTCCTCGGCAATCCCTTTAAGAAGGTGGCCGACGTTGTCTTCTTCTTTCATGCGAGGGTCTACAGATCTGCACAATTTCAATATTTCCTCGATGTACGTTGTGCATGTCTCGCCTGGCACCTGGGCGCGCTGCATCAAAGTCTGCTCAGCGCGCTTCTTCTTCAGAGACGGATCTCCGAAACAGCTCTTTATCTCATTTTCGAAGTCTTGCCAGGTGGTTATAGCTTGTTCGTGATTTGCAAACCACACGAGCGCCGTGCCTTCGAGAAACAATGGCACGTTGGCGAGCCGGCTGTCCGAGTCCCAACGGTTGTACCGACTCGCCCGACTGTAGTGGTTCAGCCACTCTTCAACGTCTTCTCCGGCTTTTGCGGCGAAGGTCCGCGGCGTCATGCCACGTACCGACAGGCGAAGACCGCATGTTGTCGCTGTCAGGGATGGCATCCATGGAAAGCGGTGGTAGTCCGGCCAGTCGGCGGCTTCGGCGCAGTTCCAGGTGTTGAGATTCCGTGATCGTTGGTACTGGATGTTTCGTCGGTACCCAGTACTTCCACCAATGCTGTTACGGTGAGATGTGTTTATTCGGGGATGACGATCAATGAGAGAGGCCTAGGGACCGAAGGGACCACAGTGCTTGCTAGCGTCTTCTTCCTCTCCTTCTAAGCATCCACCGCGTCCCGTAGCAGTATACTTGGCCTCCTAGAGGCTCTACAAGAGAACTCTTGCTTCGCGGAACATCGATGTTCCTCAGTCTCGACCTTGCAATCTGTTTCGTCGAGCACGCCAAAGCTAAACTTAGTTCCTCTGGTGACTATCTCCCTACCATTCTTTATACCAGCATTTAGCTGCACATCTGGCGAAACGCCATAGCGATGCTCAGAATCGCCACTCAAAAGAGGTCCATTCTCCTGACCAATGCTTTTAGAGAACACCTCAAACGCCGGCTCGCTGGAGCTCCCGCCTAACGCCCGCTCGCGCCTCTCTCTCAAGAGCCTCGTCTGCTCTGCCAGCTGAAGCCGCAACTGAAGCGTTCCTAACTTCAATTCTTCAATTTCCCTTTCCTTCTTTTCCATTTCCCTTTCAAATTCCATCTGCACTCTTTCCTCCTCTAGTTCTGCTGCTTCGCGTTCGTCACACCACGCCTTTAACTCATCGCCCTCAAGGCCCATGTGCCGTGCCAACTTCTCTAAGACTTTCCTGAATTCTGAACTCATGGTTGTGGAAGATACAATTTCTGCGAAAAATAAACGGCTTTGTCCTGTCGCGGACGCCAATTTGTGATGATATTTAAGCAGGTTCTTTTATAGGTTCGTTTTCGGACGACTCTCTCAGGCGAAGCCTCCGAGAGTCTAATCGAGGACAAAGCCGTTTTTCACACAACACGACACACACACACAACTTTTAATTAAACTGTTGCAAAGAGAGACAAACTAAATGACAAGCACTTAAGAGAGAAAAGAAATGAAAAAGACAGTAGGTCCTAATAAAGTCTCTATAGGAGCTGCGAGAGTCCTGGCAGTTTAATGTCTAAGGGTTCGACGGTGATGTATGAAGGCGACGTGGGAGAAGCGCATGGCTCACCGAATCGTCGATGAGCTTCATGAAGAACAAGTTAGCGAAGTGCAGACGGCTCGGAAAGATGACGACGGATGTCTCGTTGCGACGAAGGACGTGGGCAGCTAGGCGGCTCGACCAGGTGGTAGCAGCATCCCGGCCAGGCGTCTCGGCGTGGAACTCGGACCCATAGCCCGACTGTTCCAGCTATGCCTACGGGCACAGGATTCAGCAATTCCTCGCCTGGAGCTTGCGAGCCACTGGGGTTCAGTTGGCTGGAGTCAGGTCAGCAGGAGCTCCCGGTCGGGTGAAGCCCTGGTGGCTCGGGTCCGGAACTCGACTGCCGTCTTCAACGCCCGAACCGGTGGACGTCCGCTGCCTTCCTCGAACTCTCCTGCCCGGAACTCTCTTTCATGGAACCCCCAAGAATCCGATGCTCCAAACTTTTCTTTCCTGTTTGCTTAGATGTTATTTTCTGATTGGGGGCTGCTGTGTTTTCGTGTTCTTCAGCTATTCGGCGTTGGGGGCGCCGTGGCTCTTTGTGGTTGGCTGCTTTGTTTTCTTCTCTTATTTAATTTTGCAACGCCACGCCTTTATTTCTTATTCGTCGTCGTTTTTCATGCGCTGTTCTTTTCTGGCTCACGAGCGTCTTCTCTCGTCTTCTTTTCCATTGCGTCACTCACTTTTATTCTTTCACGCGCACTTTTTAAACCGCGCACATCACACATCACAAAGAAGCCTCCCAAGCCCGAAAGGGTTGTCAGGGAGGCGACGACGCATCGTGTCCTGCGGCGTCTGTACACGGACCGACTACGTAGGTGAGGAAATCCTGTTTTAATAATTTCTACTCAGTTTCTGGATAAACCACTGCACGCTGGGACACTTCTAAAGGTACGCTTTCTACTAAGCCAAAAACAAAACGAAAAACAGGAGAGCCATGAAGGACGATAGACAGACCCATTAAGCCTTTGTCATCACTTTGACGTAATGCGATGTTCCACAGCAACAGGATTGTGAACAGGACTGTTTTTCGGCCTAGATGGCATCAAGTTCTCAATATGACGCAGCCGCAAAGTAAAACAAAGAACAAATTACAGCATATCCACGGAGTGAATGATGATGAGTGGGCGAAGCTCGGGATGTTCATCGTAGATCGTGCCGAGTTCCGGATGAATTTAGTTAACGCGCATGCTGCGAATCCTCACGGTTCAACTATGCACAATGCACAAGTGAAATCTCCCACCGGCACTTAATTGCAAGTCAAGATCCAGTGCCTATATATATATATATATATATATATATATATATATATGGGTAGCTGCTGAACGCTTCTCCAACGCGAGCAGTCGGTATTTCTCAATCAAGAAACTCGCTAGGAGACGCTGCCTGCGCCAACGTTGTCTCTCGTGTTTGCCGGGGCAGTGTCGAGTTTGCCGGGGAGCGCGTGCGTGCCTCCCGGCAGGCACGCGCCGGTGGCTACCTACTACTACTACTGCTACTACTACTACATACATCGGGGACGCACGACCCACGCCTTAAGGAGCTTCGCCCCTAAAACAGGGAGACAACAAGAAGGTTTCGCCGTTTTCTGTTCCTCGCTGCTTTTGTTTTACTCAGCGGAGAAAATATTGCCCTCAGGGCTGTGTATTTTTACGGTGCAGTGTCCGGTCACTAATCGACAGCGATAAGCAGTACATTGAATATTCATTGAACATTGTCGTAGATACCACACCTTGGATGTCATGGTCACCTCCATCCTGGACTCGGCCATGGACCAGTACTCCTGGATGGACGAGGAGACGCGCCATGGGGCCGAGGCTAGACTTCGGCGTCTCCGTGTCGTACTCGGGCCACCGCCCGTACACACTACGAACGGTGACGTAGAGAGGCGTCACCAGCGCCCGAAGCCGCCAGCAGAGTACACGTCGTTTGTAGCCTGGCTTCTGGAGAATCGCGCCGCGTGCCTGAGGACCCGCATCGATGACTTAACAAGTAACAGCGCGGCGCCTTTACAGCGGACGTACGAACCAGATGCGGTAAGTGTGGACCGTAATTCGGTACTTGAACATTATATATATATATATATATATATATATATATATATATATATATATATATATATTGACGCGACGTAGATTGGAACGCTGTGCCAAGGGCTCCTTGAAGCGAGAACGTCGAAGTTCTCGGACGCGCACGTGCTCTCGGACGATCAGCCTTTTGCTGAAGCCAGACGCTTGCTGCCAACCTAGCGCTGCTCAGCTCGCGCTTGCTGTGACTTGGACATCTGCTGATTCCTTGCTTGTAGGCAGCTCTTGCATGTGCTAGCTTCGTGTATGTATATATATATATATATACATATATATATATATGATTGCAAGGTGAATGCAATTGAGGTGAATTGTTGGGAAGTCGGACAGGACACCAACGTTCTTGTTTTTTTTTGGTTTTTTTCCTCGCTGGTACGCTTGAAGGCCTTCTCAAATAGTGGCGGCGTCGTGGAGCGAGCGCCTGATCTTGTGCCTGATCGTGCTTTGCGGACTAGCCGCTTGATAACGGTGCTTTCCTGTATTTCCTCACCAACGAGAGCAGTACAACTGTGCCGAGTGGGGGAAAGTTCGAAGTTGCGGCAACCGTGTCTTTTGACTACTCACTTTACGCTTTTTGCTTCATGATGGCCGGGATTCAGGATTCTGTGATAACGAGCAGTGTCCCCTCGTGCACACCATACTGTCGATACGGATACTCTTTCCATAGCAGCAGTAGGTTTGAGATCCTGGCGGCCTGAGATGAAAGGTGATCGGTCTGATGCTGTTCATTGTAGAATGTTTCACTCCTTCTTATTTACAATGGGTACTTCTGTGAACAAAACAATGGGACAAAACGTGCGCAAATACCTGTCTTTCTCCATTGATGAGATTTGTTACCACATTTTCTTTATAGCGCATTGTAACTATCTAGCGCATCCAACTGCAACTCTCTGTTCCCTAAACGAACTTCTTTTCAGTGCCGAAAAAGGGTACATTGATAAGACCACTCGCACAGCCTTCTCAGTTACAAAAATGAACATAAGGAGTGCTTAATAACCACGGTTGTACAAGGACACTGCAGGTGAGCGATAATGAAGGGCGTAGAACATTGTGGAATGAAAGCCGAAGTGAGTACAGGGTTTGCGTGAACAACTTTGGCGAATGCAGTTCTGTGCACAGGATCGGTGGTTGGTGCGCGTTGATAAGGCACGCGCCTCAGGCTCCGTATTGCTAAAAAAGGTTAAACCATGAAGCATGCAGAAATGCTCTTCTGTGCTCATGCTATGCGAAGAGCGGAAAGGAAATGGTATTTGCGAGAGCGGCAGGAACACCCACGAAATTGGGTCACCAGCCGACTTACTAAAACAGTTGTATGACAGAGCATGAAGTGTTTAACAGGCATTACGGAAGCAAAAAATTCAAGAATTTAGGCAGCGAAGAGCATGGTAGAATACAAAGGCCAAACGAAAGGAAATGTTACGGGCACACGTTACAGGTAAAAACGGTGGTAAAAATTCCATAAATTTTCGTACCTGAGTTATGCACTGGTTATTATAGCGGAACCTAAAGGCTAATGTAATCACACTAGCATTTTACTATCACGCAAAGGGTCGGATTGGGAGTAACAGTTTTATTTACATCCTTTGCCTTCTTTGTAACTCAACTGCTGTCGTGGGGGTTTCTATGATCTCTCTTTCGCTCTCTCTCTCGCGCGCGCTCGCAATATATATATATATATATATATATATATATATATATTAGAAACAAATTGCGCACTTGCGAAAATCGCACGTTTATTATTCAACGTTTCGGCCGTGGCCCGGCCTTCGTCAGAAGGCCGTGCCACGGCCGAATCGTTGAATAATAAACGTGCGATTTTCGCAAGTGCGCAATTTGTTTCTAAACTACTTTTGAACCGGACCCACAGAACTTCTTCCCCGAATTATATATATATATATATATATATATATATATATATATATATATATATATATATATATAATTCGGGAAAGAATTATATATATATTCTTCCCCGAATTATATGTAATTATTATATATAATTCGGGGAAGAATTATATATATATATATATATATATATATATATATATATATCCTGTGGGCGTTAATTAAGCACGTCTTCATCATCTGTACTTTACCATCATCACCATGCGTTCTGCGTGTCTTCTTCATCGGTGGTGTGTGATCATCATCATCGGGTTTGTTCCCATTGCGTTGGCATCATCGGGTGACCTGCCGAGCTACTGAGGTGAATAAACGTCGTCCAAACCGAGGCCTTATACGTGGTGGAGGTGCGGGGTAGAGGCAAGGGGATCGTAGATTCACCTCCACCACGCATGAGGCCTCGGTTTGGACGACGTTTATTCACCTCAGTAGCTCGGCAGGTCACCCGATGATGCCAACGCAATGGGATATATATATATATATATATATATATATATATATATATATATATATATATATATATATATATATATATATATGTCTAATCATTCTTTATTGCGCTTCCAACTTTCAAAGTTGGTTTAGGAATTATGCACACTGGATAACAAGACAGGAGAAATTTGCAACAGGGATGTACGGCAGCCCAATTCTTTAAATGGAGAGCGCGAGCGGTTACCGTCTTGTACGTCAGAGCCGCATGACGGTGCCAACCTGCGAACAGTAAGAGGCTATGCGCCCGCCGACGCCATGCGCTTGGATTGGACCTTCGTCTGCTAGGCTGTCCTTTTAAATGCGACGCATTTCTTAGCGAACTTCGGCCACTTTGAGCCTATCTATCTATCTATCTATCTATCTATCTATCTATCTATCTATCTATCTATCTATCTATCTATCTATCTATCCGCCTACGACTTTGTGCTCTCCTGGCCGTTTCGTTTATGGGATGTATGCGAAAATTGGTATGCCACAACATGAGTGCATGACGAACATAAATTACAGGACATAACATGAAAATTACGATATGCATGTAATGAGCGGCATGATTTACGTGCCGCTGTTTTGGTGCTCTCCTCGTCGCTTCTTTAATAGAATGTGTTGGGTTCAAGGGCAAAGCAGCCAGCCACCCGAGGGCTCCCCACTGTCACCCCTCTACGGGCACCGCGTACCTCCATCCACCCCCGCTGCGGTGGCCAGGACTGCACAAAGACGGCGTGACGGCTGATTCTTCTGAGGAGATCTGCGGCCGGCGGACAATGGACCGTGGTCTGGGAAGCAAGCCACGTGCAGCATCGCGGAGGAAACCCCAGCGCGTGTTCCGTGAACTGACGGGCACGTGATGTTGACCTGTCGGCTCGGCCCTGGGATCCCGGCTCCGAGCACGCTCCCACGACTGGCCGGCGCCAGGCTTCGAGAGAGAGGAGAGAGAGAGAGGTGCATCGGCGATCGACAGGGGAGAGACAGTTGCAGATCCAGGCATTGGATGGAGGGACGTAAGGACGTACAACCCAACGGCAGCCAATCAGAAGTTGAGGGTGAAGGACATTTTCCGATTCTGATTGGACTGCGAGAGTGCTTTGTTTGAGAAGTGTATAAAACCCGGTGAATTATGTGAGAGGAGGTTGATCAGTAAACGTTGTTTTTAAGAATAAGATGTCGGAGCCGTCGTTCCCTCAAGGTGCCAGCAGGTGAAGGAGCCCGCCTTCAATCCCCTGGTCGGCAGCTTGTCAACCGTTTCGCTGACAGCGGGATGAGCGGGCGAAGAAAGAGCGGGAGGAAGAAGTTAACTAAATGTATACGAAAATTGCTATGGCAACACAACCCGAGTGCATGACGAACGCAACATTACAATCATGACATGCGTGTCATGGGCGGCGTGGTTTACATGCCACAGTCTTGGTGCTCTTGCGGCCACTTCGTTAACTTCATATGTACTAAAATCAGTATAACGACACAACAATGCAGATCCATTTTACGTTGCTGATGTGTGCTTCGCATTTGCTTGATTCCCAATGCACGTGATATCTGCCATTTTTTTACGGTAGGCACGCCCAAATCAGCTTGAATATGACGAACAGACAGCATGACTAGGCGAATTGTTTTGCTCGTATCTGGTGTTCCGAAAACGGGCGTCGATATCAAGCAGATAAGGGCGTGCCCTCCGTAAAGAAGAGCGGCTAAGCATACGACGGTCGAAGCGGAGCGTGCGGCGTCGGCGGGCGCAGAGCCTGGACCTCCGTTGCACGTTGGTGCCGTCATGCAGCGCTGGCGCGCGAAAGGGCAGACGCTTCTGCAATGTGTTGGCAATTAGCTCTCTGCGGTGATGGACAAACATGGCAAGTCTGCGTACCCGGAAACATGCGCGTCTTTGCTGCGGGTGAAACGTTCGTGGACAAAGGTCACAAAGGTAGCGAACCAAGCACAAAGCAAGTATGCCGCTTTTCCCTGTGCAACGCCTTCTCCTGTGCCGCCCAACCCTTCTTCCCCTCTTATTCCTGTTTCTGTGAGGCGCTGATGCTTTCGTGCGTTGTAACTTGATGCGGTCGCGTGGGAATGTGGCGTACAGTGCATGCGTTTTTTTTTTCTTTTTTTGAGCAGGGCCCCTACGTGGCGGCCCAATACAGCTTCGCTTTCGTCATTTTTCTTCACTTACACATGGTAGCAATGCGCGCTCACGGCGTACTCTTCCGAGGACGATGCCGCAGAGAGAGGAAATTTCAACCAACCTTCCGAGTGTACAGCAATGCTTTGCAGTGTTATCCACAAGCAAGTAAGCTACGGAATAACGAGTCGACAAAAAGACCGCGCCGCGGTTCATCGCCGAGCGTGCACAAGGGTCAACAACTCCGCTACCAGCAGGCGATGGTCGCGACATTCATTCAAGAAGGGGTGGCGACGCTTTCGCGGCAACATGTCTCAAGGCAGCAGCGGCTCTTCGTTTTCTGGGGAAGGTCATCCTCGCAGCGTCAACAGATGAGCGAGACCTCGAACGCTTAGTCCTTTTCTTCAACTGATTTGTACTTACATGATACCTTATATCCTCTGACAATACAGTGGCTTTTTAATGTGCCTGAGAGATATGGATTATATGTGAATTCTCTGATAATGTTTGAATACTCCCTTGCTATTGCTCAGATGAGGTCACACGATGCCTTGTTAATTACAGCAAGCCAGGAAATTAACTTGAAATAATTTCATTTCTTGAATACAACATACAGGGTTGCCGAAATAACTACCGAAATAACTACAGTCACCGTCACGATTGATCTATCAATCAGTACTTGACACAACCCATGAGCGGCCAATGGGAAAATAAAATGAGAAGAAATCTCATTATATCAATACCTTTTTCGGCTACAGTATCTGGTCGACCAACTCGAATATGTTTTTGTTTTCTGGGGTTTTACGTCCCAAAACCAGTTCTGATTATGAGAGACGCCGTAGTGGAGGGCTCCGGCAATTTCGACCACCTGGGGTTCTTTAACGTGCACTGACATCGCACAGCACACGGGCCTCAACATTTCGCCTCCATCGAAATGCAGCCGCCGCGGCCGGGATTCGATCCCGCTACCCTCGGATCTGCAGCCGAGTACCTTAGCCACCAGACCACCGTGGCGGGGCACTCGAATAGAGAAGGCTACATTTTCAAGCAAAAGTGCAAAAGAGCGCAAGAGAACGGGGACAAAAACAAAACACGTACAAAGGACAGGAATTTCAAGCATGCAAAACAAACTTGCCGACATCGAGCCTCTGCTCATTCAAGTAAATAAATTTATCAGGACGCTTTATTTTGAAGAAACTAGTGTTTAGATGCATGAAACAGGAGAATTCCGCGCAACTCTTAATTCAATGCCAAGTTAACGCACAGAGAAAATCCTGCAGTTATCCGCCATTGGCATTGTTACAATTGAGGGCTGTATGGACTACCATTATTTGCTTCCCTGGTGTGCGGAATCGGGGACGATAATATGGCATGTCTGTAACATGTAACTCACTAAACGGGATATTACTTCTCTTTTACGCAGAAGGAAACTCACTCTTCTTGGACCTCGTTTAGTAAGGCAGCGAAATAAGTTATTTACATCAGCCCCCATGTCTTTCAACAGCGACCTAAGTGACAGTGAAATAAGAAAGAAAAAACGTACAAAGCCCGATGAAAGTCATAGGGAAAATATTGCCAGGCGGCATATAGGCGAGCGTGTAAGAACCATAAGAAAGCTTTCTTTTAAAACTTTTTTTTAACCACGGTGTGTCTAAATCGAGGGCTAGGCGTGTAATATTGTCAACTCAGTGTAGCAAGCGATCGCATAAGATTAAAACATATGACGTTTCAGTTTGCAAACCAGTGAGATACGGCTAGTGGTAGTTGATAATCTAGTATTTGTCGATGCTAGTGCTGCATCAAATGAGTACATTTGTGAACTTCGTAAGTTGAAAGCTTACGGCGAACGTCATTGATACAGGAAGTATTGGACTTAATACCGATCCTTGTGCCATTGTGACGCCCCGAGGGGCGTCGGCGGGGCGAGACACGGGCGAGACACCATCCTATTTTTCGGCTGCCGCTGCGGTCAGAGAATCGCTGGGGCTTTCGTTACCCGCGAGTTTCGCGGAAACCTCGCTTTGACTGAAGAGCTGACGTTTGCGCGGCGGCCACAGGTGATAGTGTGCATTAGGCGGCGACCTTGAAGAAACAAAATGCCGACGCCAAAGCGAACCCAGCGCGCTCATAAGTGCTTGAACAAAGCCATCGGAGCGTCCCCGGTATGTTTCGATCACCGTCCAACCCAGTAAGCAGAACTGCTTCTCCGACGCTCACATCTGACCGGCCACAAAGGAGCGACTGCCGGCAGGCGCGTCTTTTCACCGGGCACTTCCAGCCTGAGGGCACCTATAGACGGTTCCAAATTGCTTGCACGTGGAGTGTTTCGGAATGGAAGCAGTGGTAGCTAACGCTCGTTACGATAATCTGTACACAGGTGTCGCCGGTTAGGCTGTCCGATGTCCTGTCCGAATGTCGAGTTTTGTGTATGTTTATATTTTGCTTCTTATATTTTTGGAGAGGAGCTGGTACTGCGTTACACTGTGGAGGCGAGTCTCAAACAATAGTCGCATGGCAGGTTGGAATGGTGCGATTTCTACCGGCGACGTTGCCGTGGACGCCCTGGTGAGGCGGGGCTGTCAGAGAGAAAAACTCGTCTCAGGACAGAGGACAGGGTGGAATTTTGGAGATTCGGGAGACTTGAAGAATGGCAGTGGCCTTCTGTCGTGTGAAGAAGTAAGCTTCGTTTGCGATCCCTCGTGCAAGCCTGGCCGTTCGGCTCTCCAATCTCGAAAAGACGATGTAGTCTTTGCGAGAGCATGATGCGAGCAGCAATGATCAGGGAGAATCCGTGAGCCACGGCGTCTTCGAGGGCGACATCCGAGTTTCTAACAAAGCACCAGTCCACAGGCCGGTGACGAGACCTGTGCGCCGATGGAGCCCACCCAGATAAGCGTTGTTTTCGTTGACGGCAGCAAGCGCACTTAAGACATTGCGCCGTTAGTTTATGAGCTGTTTTACCCATTGTATCGGCCGTTCATTGATGAGTTTGTTTCCGCTGTTAAATCCTGTGCTGCAATATGCGTTTACGTTGCTCTTTGTTCGCTTTGCGTCATTACGTTCGCTACTAATTGTTAATTGCATACTTCGATCATGTTCACATATTAAAATCCATCTTTTGCCTGTTGCCTCTTTTCTTCCCGGCCCCAGCACGAATCCGGTTTGGTAAAATGGTTCTTGAGGTGTGTGGCCAGAGGGGGTGAGCGAGTATAGTGGGATTACGTGAAGTATTTCGAACGGAGTCGTAGCGTAGTTGTGGTACTTGTGAAGTGTTGTGGCGCAGAACCGCCTTCCCCTTTGCGCGAAGTAGGGACATCTCAACATTCCGGAGTTCACTTCAGTGAGTTCCAAATCAGATTTATTCATCGCAACTTGCATTCCGCATGCCTCTAAGTAACTGTAGGATTAAACTGGCGTTAGTACCAACAGCATCGTGGGATTTTTAATTTATCTGGCTGGAAGTGTGAAGTGGGAAACCACATAGAAATCTTTTTCAATATTAAGGGATATTTCACCACGGTTCTCAGTTAATAAATGTGTCAGTAATTATTCGTGAAAGGGTAAGTATGGTGGTGTTTGTGAACTTAGTGGAGACAAAACCACGCTTTGGGAGGCCTACAATGTTAATGAGGACAACATTTTTCTGTAACGCAAAAGACTTGATTCTTCTAAAGAAGAAGTGGTAATATGTTCACGACAGATAGATCTGGAGCGGCTTAGGATCACAACCGCAGGCGAATCTCTGTTCTTCCTGCAAATGTATGGAAAATTTGGTTAAAGAAGAGCCTGTATAATGTAGCGAACAGGTAAGTTTCGGTGAGGAAACCATAAATACGAAATATATACTAAAATGTCGTGCTGTATGTCCACTAGCATGTTAAGTTGGAGAGAGTCTTCCGCAGTTTATCAGGACAACGCCCCGATCAATTCATAAAGGGTTTCAAAAAAAAAATGTGTTTATTATAGCGTCATTTTCAGCTTACCTACCTCAGGTATGCTGCCCGCAGTCCCCCGCTGCGCTTTGTATCACGACGAATTCTTTACAGCATTTCATGCGTATGTGCACGTCGATCATTATACTTTATTTTGAAATTATCATAAAGGTAGTAGCGTGCGCAAGTGACGAATCTTCGCAGTGGCGGGGAAATAAATGTCTTTCTACTAGATTTCGTCGGTACATTGCCCTCTGTGAAAGTTGTGAATGAGCGAGAGTAGCGTTATTTCGGGGCTCAGTTGACATGACAACTGAACGCTGAAGTAGGCTGCAGATGCTGTCCGAATGTATCTCACTGGGCGACGGTCCGCACAAATGCGTCACGTGCATATTTTCGTTCCGAAGTATATATATATATATATATATATATATATATATATATATATATATATATATATATATATATATATATATATATATATATATATAGACACACAGTGAGGCTCCGACTCCGTCCCTTCTGTCCGTCAAATATTCCGAGCCCCCCCGAAAAAAATTTCTGGCTACGCCACTGATCACTGTGTTTATGGAGAAACCGCGACGCATGAAAATTGCAGCATGAACCAGTCTTTCCGGCCAAGCTGCTTGCTAGTGTTCTTTCTTCTTTTGCATTGACTTTTACTAATTTTAAAACCACTAGCACTGCCATTCTTTAATATTGCTTCCTAAAACGAATGTTGGCGTTCTGCTTCTTTTTTGTCGTGAAAGGATCCGTGTTTTCATTCTTTGTGGTTCAATAACATTGTTTTCCCGAATATGTCTGTTTTTCGTTTAAGAACTAGTGTCATAAAGTGGCTCACATTCTTCCTGCACGCCTGCTGTTGAGACAGAGTGTGAGAAGTTGGGTAAGAAAAGCGGCCGACAATTACTTTTTTATTGACCGTACGTCCGTAAGTGGGTGCCTGATTCGTTTGCATTCCTTTTTCTTTTTTGTCACTCCTCTTTCTGTCACTGACTCTGTATGGCCCTTCTTTGTCGAGATCACTTGTTTGGAATGTATTATTTCTGGTGCACACGCACTAGCTTTACAGCAGTGTCAAGAACGTCCTTTCCATCTCGGATTAACTAGCCTATTTTTGTGCTGCATTCCACTCTGTTCTCATTCTGGTCGAATAATTAAGCGCCTTCTATATTCACCGGCAAGTCTTTCTGAAAACTGTATAATAGTCACCTTGATGTGATTGATGCTTTTGATCCCCCTCCCCCTTATGTAATACCGTGAAAAGGGCCTTTAAGTGTCACTAAATGATGATGATGATGATGATGCTTTTTGCGAGGAATTAGGCCTTTGGCCCCCTCCGAAAAAAAATCCTGGCTACGTGCCTGCTGTCTATCTATCTATCTATGTATCCGCCTACGACTTTGTGCTCTCCTGGCCGTTTCGTTTATGGGATGTATGCGAAAATTGGTATGCCACAACATGAGTGCATGACGAACATAAATTACAGGTCATAACATGAAAATTACGATATGCATGTAATGAGCGGCATGATTTACGTGCCGCTGTTTTGATGCTCTCCTCGCCGCTTCTTTAATAGAATGTGTTGGGTTCAAGGGCAAAGCAGCCACCCGAGGGCTCCCCACTGTCACCCCTCTACGGGCACCGTGTACCTCCATCCACCCCCCCTGCGGTGGCCAGGACTGCACAAAGACGGCGTGACGGCTGATTCTTCTGCGGAGATCTGCGGCCGGCGGACAATGGACCGTGGTCTGGGAAGCAAGCCACGTGCAGCATCGCGGAGGAAACCCCAGCGCTTGTTCCGTTAACTGACGGGCACGTGATGTTGACCTGTCGGCTCGGCCCTGGGATCCCGGCTCCGAGCACGCTCCCACGACTGGCCGGCGCCAGGCTTCGAGAGAGAGGAGAGAGAGAGAGGTGCATCGGCGATCGACAGGGGAGAGACAGTTGCAGATCCAGGCATTGGATGGAGGGACGTAAGGACGTACAACCCAACGGCAGCCAATCAGAAGTTGAGGGGGAAGGACATTTTCCGATTCTGATTGGACTGCGAGAGTGCTTTGTTTGAGAAGTGTATAAAACCCGGTGAATTATGTGAGAGGAGGTTGATCAGTAAACGTTGTTTTTAAGAACAAGATGTCGGAGCCGTCGTTCCCTCAAGGTGCCAGCAGGTGAAGGAGCCCGCCTTCAATCCCCTGGTCGGCAGCTTGTCAACCGTTTCGCTGACAGCGGGATGAGCGGGCGAAGAAAGAGCGGGAGGAAGAAGTTAACTAAATGTATACGAAAATTGCTATGGCAACACAACCCGAGTGCATGACGAACGCAACATTACAATCATGACATGCGTGTCATGGGCGGCGTGGTTTACATGCCACAGTCTTGGTGCTCTTGCGGCCACTTCGTTAACTTCATATGTACTAAAATCAGTATAACGACACAACAATGCAGATCCATTTTACGTTGCTGATGTGTGCTTCGCATTTGCTTGATTCCCAATGCACGTGGTATCTGCCATTTTTTTACGGTAGGCACGCCCAAATCAGCTTGAATATGACGAACAGACAGCATGACTAGGCGAATTGTTTTGCTCGTATCTGGTGTTCCGAAAACGGGCGTCGATATCAAGCAGATAAGGGCGTGCCTTCCGTAAAGAAGAGCGGCTAAGCATACGACGGTCGAAGCGGAGCGTGCGGCGTCGGCGGGCGCAGAGCCTGGACCTCCGTTGCACGTTGGTGCCGTCATGCAGCGCTGGCGCGCGAAACGGTAGCCGCTCGCGCTGTCCAGTTAAAGAATTAGGCGGCTGTACATCAGCGCCATGCAGCGCGTCTGTCAGTGCCTGTATAGCGCATGCAAATGCGTGCTTTGAAGCTAAGCAATGCTAAGAATGGACAACTCCAAGCTGCAACTATTGCATTTCTGATTCAATGAACAGCAAAACGAAACACAGAAACAAAGCAGGAAACTAAGCATATGGAATAGACGATTATGCACTATTGAGTCCCACGCAAGTAGGATCGCATATTTATGTTGTAGTAGCCGTCGCAAATCATTTCACATATATATTGCGAACGTGCAGCACAATAGTCTCCTCGAGGCAATGCCATCTTATCAATAATTAACCATACTGCGCCAAGCATGCACCAGTCGCCATCATGGAGGTATGATTACACTTCTCCTCGAAGAACACATAATGGCACATGCGATGCAAGGTCTGTTCAATTGTGGGCGACGCGAAGCACCTCTCCTGAGATCCCGCGCACGGCCCCGAATGCGATGAGGCTCCGTGGAGTGAGGCCACACTGAGCCGTGTTCGCCCTACGACCGGCATCGCTTCACTTGCAGTGGCAAGCGAAATAAGGCCAACTGAAGCAAGGTGTGAGACCGTTTAATTGGTGTTCCGTGACTAGGTGAACACAGTGCGGAAAGGACACAAAGGGACTAACGAGGACGAGCGCCGACTTCGAACTGAGGTTTTATTACGAGGAACATGAAGAAAAGAAAATGACATAAAGCACTCATGATCACAGTCCATTAACCTGTGCGTGAAGTAAACAATAACCCGGAAAACAGCAATGAAACCGTGAAATGAACGGTATAGAACGGAGACAAAGCGGTTTTAAACACAGGTTGCATGTGTTGAAGAATACAGCTAATATAATTTTTTGTCTGTTGCGTGCCCTTTATTTCCTGTTCTTTTGTCATGTTCGTGACAATAAAGTCTCATTTGGAAGTCAGTGCTCGTTCTCGTCAGTCCCTTTGTGTTTGTCCCTTTTCCACGCTGTTGACGTATTCATGAAATAACACCAGTTGATCATAATTGTGCCAAGATAGTGGAATACGCCTTGCACGGAGATCGTATCTTTTTCGCGCCTAATATTAATATGCGAACTGCCTTACGCAGTTCCTGGACGTCGTCCCGAATGCAGAACTAGACGCCGTGCGCCATATGGTGCTCGTTCCGGCTGCCTTGCTCTTCGCACCGTTCACGGTACCCGACGGGCTTCCCTACTCGACCACAGTGAGTTACGCTGCTCTTGGGTCGATCGTTGCCTCTCTCGTTGCCCGAGACATGGATCCGGTCACCGGCATCTATGACCTCCTCGGTATTCGCAACGAGACGTGGTACACTCGAGACAGCAGAGACATTTATTTCGACCAGCTGCAGTGCATTCGACTCCGACAGACCGCATACGAGGGCGTCGACGTCACAGAAGAAGACGCATATGAGGTGAGCACAGATTGAAGAAGAACCGTGCACGTATGAGCTGTCAATTTGATCCTGCTCTCAGTATGATCTTACCTGAACTAATGTGGGCGGATATTCAATAGTTCATGGGATTTTACGCCGCAAAACCACGATAAGATTATAGGACACGCTTTAGTGCAAGGCTCCGTCAAGGTCGACATTTGTGGTCCTTAAACCTGCACTGACATTGCACAATACACGCGTCGGTAGCAATTCTTATTTATTTATTTATTTATTTATTTATTTATTTATTCGGTCAACCCTCTCTTCAGGCTCATTGCAGGGAGTTACGACACTTTGTACTAACAAAGTAGGCGCATAATCATAGCGGTCACAACAATAACTTCGACATATAATTATACATATTTATAAATGCTCTCTTACAACGAAACGACAATGTACGTGTGAATTACTACAACAATAAATAACGTTCGGATAATGTTTCCAGCATAACACATTAGTGTAGCTCAAGGAAGGGCGTGAATTTGTCAACATCATTTCTCTTTGCTACATCGCTCGGTAACTCATTTCACGCCTCAATTACACCAGGGAAGAAAGAATGCCTGTACATCTTCGGCCGTGCAAAGTAAGGCTGCAGCACTCGTCTGTGATTAGCCATCTCGCTCCGTTTCCCAGGTTTGTTGCAAGTGGATGTTCCTGTTAATTTTAAAATCCCCCCATTAACTGAAAAAGAAACAGTAATCTATTTTTAAGTCTCCGTTTCTGCAATGTCTAGAGTTCACAGAATTGTAGCATTTCTGTTCCTGAATCATTCTTCTTATACTTCGAACATACAATGCGATCCGCTAGCCGTGGTATTCTTTCTAGTTTATTTACGAATACGTTCTGAGGAGGACTTCAGGCAATGCTAGCATATTCGAGCATCGGAGCATCGGTCGTATAAACGTTTTAAAAGAAAGAAGTGCGACGTCCATACTCGCGCCCTACATTGTTTTCTTATTAATTATAACTTTCTTATTAACTATAACTTAAATAGTTCGCCTCCATCGTAATGCGGCCGCCGAGACGGGATTTGATCCCGCGACATCCGGGCTAGCAGTCAAGCGCATAGCCACAATAGCACGGGAACACAGTCACTGTTTAAGTTTATGGAGAATAAGATGAGAGAGGGCGCAGCAGGACTAGCAGTCTGGTTGATTTTTTAAAGTTCGTACTTCATCAGGTCTTGAAGGGCACGTGGGGGCAGAAGGAGCATAGGTACAGAGCCTAAATTGGTAATACGTATTTTTCTTTCTCTCATTCCGTTCGCAGATGTTTCTCATGCAATGACAAGCAATGCCAAACTGCCGTGTCTGGTTCATATGTCCGCTGAGGCGTTGTCCTGCTATTGCTCGTTAGTGCACCGTTGCGCCCTCAAGTACTCAGCTCGATTCTCCAGGAGCCATGCATGCGGGAAACAACGTGGACAAGGTCATAGGCGTTGCGCAGTTGTGGTACATGTGCGCGTCACCGGGTTCAGTCAAAGCGGGCGTAGGGTCATAGAGGAGAAGGAGAACGAAGAATTGTTAACAAGAGCAGCTGGGTCAGACGAAGAAGGGATTGGGGGTCATGGGAAAGAGAAAACGCTGGGCCCTCAGGCCAGCGCAGACGGCTGAGAGCCTTAGTTATTCAGCGACCCCCATAATCCAGCACACGGCCCGGAATTCGTCATCACGTCGTGAGCAGGACAAAGCTGCCTCCCTTCATTCTGTCGCTAAGCCTCCTCAATGGGGGTAGTTGAATAAATTGAAATAGTACGGCAAATATGGGTGAAGTAGCCTAGGAGAGAGACGGCAAGGGAAGGGCGTCATCCGGGTTGGTAATATCAAACTTGATAACATGACAGCGCAAAGTACTCGTTTGCAGAAGGCGCCAAACCACTTGCTCAGCCTGGGCGAGAGATTACAGTAGCTTAAGCGGAAATTGCGGAATATAATTTCGTGAGGGTCAACTAAGGCTGAAATGTTTAGGCCCATCATAGTGCGCGATGTCAGTGCGCCTTAAAGGGATACTGACACAAAAGCTGGCGGGTGTTTTTTTTTTGTGTGTCAAAGGAAAACTTCGACTGTTGGGAATAACCAATACAAGCTGGTTTGAAAAGAGCGCGAGAAATGTCTTTTTATAGCGATTTTCAGGTGCGCCTTGCCTCCAAGTGGTCGCCGGCAGAAGCTGAAGTTTGACGTCATAACACCCGCGCGCGTGCACGTGTCCAAGGTCGGCCGCAGTCGTCGCAGACTTTCCCGTGGTGGCGGTCCGCTTCTTTATCCTCGCCGGCGTTTTTTACACGGGGTCCGTCAGACACATTAGGGAGATTTTGCAGCGGCGGCTTACCGTACGGTAAGTACGGTAATGCTTACCGTGATGGTTGGCACGTAGAAAACTGAGTTTCTGAGGGCTTTATTGGCAATCCTTTTCATCTGACGACGTTTCCGCACTCACCAAGAAACAAGTGCAGGTCTTTCCGACTAAAATAGCCGCGTGCGGAGCATGACGGTAAGGCATTACCGTCATTGCCGCACGGTAAGCCGGCACTGCTAAAACTCCCTATTTTACACGTAAGGTGCACGCAGGTGGTGCACCTTACGTGTACCTTCCCGCGGTCGTCGCGGTGGAAGGAAATGCTCGGGCAATGCTGCGCGCAAGGCTGTCATAACAGCATCATCGGTCGTGACACGAGGTTCCGAGAGACGACAACGTGCCTACGCAAACTTTGGATGCGTGCCTGTTAGCCATCAGGCCCCGCTTGGAGACAGCTAAAAATGTCTTCGTTTGTGCGAACCACTTCGCCGACGATGATTACGTGACCAGCCCGGCTGTTATGAAAAGCATCGGCATGCCGCTCAAAAGGCAACGCCTAAAGCCTCACGCTGTGCCCTCGGTCTTCTCATGAAAACGCAAGGTGGAGGCAGGATCGTCCTGTGCGCCTTCTTCTTCTGTGTCCGTGTGTTTTCAGCTGGTTTTCTTCAGAAAGGGTGGAGCTTTTGTGGAGCTTGTGCGCGTCGGATGGAGTGTGCAGACGTGAACATGCTTAGGGCAGGAAATGAATCTGTAGACGATTTATTGGCTAGGATGCATCCTTATGGAAAAGCCAACCCATAGATTTTGCAAATGATTGATTGCGTGGACGGGACAATAGCCGTAAACACATGGCTATGAATCGGCTCCAAGATTTCAGACAGGCCGTGCCTCGCCGCGCAAGAGCGAACTGTTCAGCGGTTGAAGGCCGACGGCGTTGGTAAACGCAAAGCGACGAGTTACGATGGTACCTACGATTCACCCGTAATAGCTGTCTCAGCCTGAATGTGGCTCACGAAACTAGACATTCTACAACCTACATAACATCACTTTACGAGCTGCTGCCGCTTTTTTTAGAGGAAGAGCTTACCATGTTGCTGGCCCGCGGTGCTTGACCGGCCCGTCCACGGCCACGTGCTCTTCTTCGGCGCTTGACGCGGAAGGCTCGTAAGCGGTTATATTTCTTGTCAAGTTCGAATGGTCCTCGTCTTCAGACGTGTATTCATCGCTGTTAGAGGCACCAGAACTTGAATCCATGCTAGCAATGGCGGCGTCGGCGAGCTCCGAATGACCGCGGTCGGCCGGCTGGATATCCGACCAGGGTTTCGTGACGTGACGCCTTCCTACCCGCGCGGGTCGGGCGGCGTCGCGCGCTCACAAAAACGCCAAAAATAAAGCTGTGGCGTACCTTTTCTTCTTCTTCTGGCACAACACTTGAGACATGAACTAGTAGTGGAGCTTCTGCTAAGGAAAGAAGAAGAGGGAGTTGGAACGATGGCGCAGATGTATTAATAAACCGCGCTGTGTTTTCGGAATCGCGTTCTCAGAGTGCTGCATTTACTGGTGACCCGGACGTGATTCCGGAGTTGGAAAACACAGCGCGGTTTATTACTGCATCTGCGCCATCGTTCCAACTCCCTCTTCTTCTTTCCTTAGCAGAAGCTCCACTACTAGTTCATGCCTCAAGTGTTGTGCCAGAAGAAGAAGAAAAGGACGCCACAAAGGAATCCAATGAAAAATGAGCGAAGCGACTACTTCTTTTCAGTGTAATAACAGACTGATGATTCATTTCCAGCATTTTTGTAAAATTTTCAGATTTTGTGTCCGTATCCCTTTAAAGAACACCAAGTGGCCGATATTTCCGCAGCCCTGTGCTAAGGTGTTTCTGACAACCATATAGTAGTTTTGGGACGTAAAACCCTATGCACCACTCACTAAGCCCGACCTCATGAACCAGGTAACAATGAAGTCATGAAAAGCGCAGAGGAAGTTATTGTAGTTTCTTAAATTCAGTATAGTACTTGTGGAATAAGTAGACAGCAATTGAAGTCAACGAATGAATACACCTGCCTTCAGGGGGGACAGAATCTACGACCGTCGGTTAACGCATACAATGCCCTGCGAACTGAGCTATAGGCGGTCGTTCTCCCGCCTCCTTCAATGGGTATATATACTATATGTATAATCCTGGCAGTGTTAGGCAGCGTCACTCGTAGCCATCTTGCAAAGTTTGGAACACTCTCCTTGCCTGGAGGTGTCACTTAGACCGCGATATCAACACTGCATGGCTGCTGCCCAGTAAACCCTCGCATGCTACCTAAAGCCAGCAAGTATGCCGCGACAAGGCTCAAGTTATGAAATAACGCAGGCGAATGGGCCAAGTTCTTATTCATTTGTCAGGGACAACGTAATGAATGACCAACAGCGAAGAATATGAAAGCTTAGGGGAAGTTATTGTAGTTTCTTAATTGTAGTAGAGTAATTGTGGAATAAGTAATTAAAGTGGACGATAGACAAATCTTCCACCGGTGGGATCGGAACCATCGGATACCGCGTCCGATGCTCTACCAACTGAATTACGAAGGCGGTCGTCCTCCAGTCCACTTTTTTGGGTATTGTTGTACGTGTAATCCTGGGAGTGTTAGGCAGCGCCACTCGTAGCCATGGGGGCGAGTGTTGAATACTCTTCTCGCGAGGAGGTGTCACGTCGAACGTGATCTTATGACGAAATGGCTGCTGCCCAATAAGCCATCGGATGGTACCTAAAGGGAATAA
>JABSTT010002134.1:0-51478 GCA_013339685.2 Hyalomma asiaticum | reverse complement strand
CCGGAGCTCTCACGAGGAGACGATTCGGGTGTTGCACGCGACGGTGAGCGAGTGCGTCTGGTGCGTTTCCGCTGTTTTTGTGAACGCCGGCGCGACACGAACCACTGGGGCCACATGCAACAACGACCGATCAAAAGGCGGCCGTGAAGGAGTGCTTTCTTCGTCGCGGCGCCTTCCCCGCGTGGTCGGATGTGTGCACAGCGCTCTCATCGGCGTCAATGTGCCCAAGGGATGCAGGAAACTTCTTTCATGTGCGGACACCACTTCTACGGCCTCAACGCCATGTCCGTGAGTACTTTGCCTTGTTTGTTTTGTTTAGTACGCTTGCACCAGATCCATACACCGGTGGCACACGAGCACACTCAACCGCGGCAAACAGGGCTGGATTTCTTGATCGTAATCAACGCTGCCGCTGCTACATGGCCAAAACTAATCCGGATCAAGTCTCGCGCTGATGTGAGCGAAGTGCGATAGAGATCGCGATGTGCGTGATCCCCATCGGACCTGACGGCGATTGAAGGTGATCGTGTGAGATATGACGGTTGGGCGGTTTATTGCTTTTGCGTGCTTTATTGCATTTGCGTGCAATGCGTGGTCACCGCGCACATTTTCCTATATCTACGATTCGGATGTGCGCACTCTCGCTGTGGACTGCATACGACCGGAATTCGGCTACGACGTCGGGGCGCACTGTAGAGCTAGGCGAATGCCTCCTTAAATGAAGAAAACCGGTTTTGTTGCGAAGTTACGACTGTAGTGGCAAATTGCACATCATACCTTGTGCAACAGTGCTTTTAACAAATTACGAGTGCACTATTACATGCCTGCTCTAAGATGAAAGCAAGCCCCCCGTCAGTGCAGTCACTGGATTTTTTTTAATGCAGGTTGCTACTAAATTGATGGAGAAGTAAATATAGATCACATCATTAAGGCAGGTTAAGCGCAGCTTTTGCAGTGAGTAGCATTATTCCTTGTGGTACTAACTTTCCTGTAAAGCGATGGCACACAGCTTGGTGCACTACTCCCAAAGAATAGTAGGAGAGGGGTCCTGGACAACCCGCCCCCGAATTTTTTCCAATTCTAATGTGTATATTTTTCACTTTCACAAACAAATGCCTGTGCATATATATCCCAGGTGTGTGTGTGTGTGTGTGCGTGTGTGTGTGTGCGTGTGTGTGTGTGTTGCAGTGTGTGTCCCCTCGAAAAGAATGCTGCCAGCTGACTATGGTACTGATTATATTTTCATGCAGGTGACTGGATACCCTGCAGCCATGGCTTCTGACCCGTCCTGCCATTATACACTGGCTTCCCACAGCCCGCCTTGGTCACAACTGCACAAGCGCACAATCTGCTGCCACATGCTGTTCCCGTGCGCTGTACAGCACTCCCCAGTGGTCGACCGAGCATCCTCTCATCAGTCTTAACACAAACTTCGCACAGCATCTTCTAAGCACTCCTGTCCAGACATCGCTGCTAATATTCACTGCGCGTGTGCTACATTGCGCAAGCTTAGACTTAATGAGGCTTTCTCAGTTGGACGTAGGTGATATCAGCAGCAACAGCCAGGAGTAGAGTTCCGCAGGGCTTGCCCCAAAGCAGAGGATCGAGATCACTGTATATATAAACACTGTACAGTGTGGGACACCGTTTGTTGCAAAGTGTGGCACTGCATGCACATTATTTGAGGACAGTACAGAAAAAGATACAAGTGCAACACTGTGACATCGTTAAGCAGAACAAGCATAGCTGCAATATTGTGGCATTTTACTGGCATCGAAGAATCAATTCATATCATTTCTGCTGACTATACACCACGTTGTTCAAATGTGCTACCAGACGTTTGACAAAAATGAAACTTACCTTGTTCAAGTAATTCCACCACAAGACTAAATTACAGAATACTGCTGCGTACTGGGCGTGGTCACAACCATGCAACATTTAGTGTGTTTCAGCTGTGTCGTTAAAGATGTATAAAGCCACCTCTAGAATGTTCGATGTGAAACAATACGGTATTTAATGAGTACTTTGCATTATAGTACAGCACAAATGTGGCTTTTTGTTGCATGATTTGCACTAGAATGGAGAGGATTCTTCTTGAATTTCAAGTTTTTTTATGGTATTCCACTACATAAGGTGGAACGCTTGGAAGGCTATGCATGCAGTCCACTAAAAAAAGCAGGCGTATAGTGCTTCGACAAACGAACATCTAGCATGAAATACAAAATGTATTTTGAATTTTTTCACCAACAATGCAAGGTTTCTTGGTGATGCTGATGGCTGCCAGCAAAGCATTTGTCGTTTCTGGATCTATTCAATCAATGTACTACTTTTTGGTTGTGGAAGTACACAGCAGAAAGAGCACCAACTTTGAGAGCATTGCACGTGACGCATGAAACAGTGTGCTTCAATGCAGTGTGTAACGCACAGCAACACAATGTGAAAGCCCCTTCAAATCTTGTTGCAGCTGTCATCATGTGCATGCAAATTGTCCAGTATCTTCTGCGAAATTGGAACTGTTTTCGTTTTTCTTTTTTTCAAACTCTCATTTGTCTGGAATGAAGCTCGCTGCTCAAGCTGTTGTTACAAAGATGGCAAACATACTGTTGTGGCCGCGATTTTTAGGTTCGGTAAGACAGGATAATGTTTTGCATAGCTTCCTGCTCATCTCATAACTTCCAACGGAAGCTTGCAAGCCACCAGCTACTGAAAGTGCAACTAGCACAACACCTTGTGCTCGACCAAGAGTCTCATTCACTGCGCCTCCGCTTTCCCCACCACTCTTCCACGTACCATCACGCTATTCGCTTCAGAGGGTGAACATGCCACCGAAATTCATTGCCCGGCATGCCAAATACTGTGCTGGCTACCTTTGAGTGCGATTACATTACAAGAATAGAGAGGCTGATTGATCATTAGCAAAACCACCTGCATTTGCAAAAAGAAAGTGGTAGTCAATAACCAGGATATTCCAAATTTTATTTCTGTGCTGTACAAGTTACCACTGCTGGTGTAAATGTGTACAGGCCAAGCTACCTCTAACGTAAACATTTGCAACAGCACTCATTATTTAGCACCTATATTTTTTTTCTGTCCTCACATGCCCTGCGAATGAAAATGGGGGGAGGCGGGGGAACTGCACCATGCTGTGAGAAACGCAAATAGTTCATTGTAGACCAATGTACATGAAGACCAGCTATATGTTAAATAGGACTGTAACGTGTGTCAAGTTCAATGTTAACAAAGCAAGTCTGCAGCATAAATGTAGAAGTGACAAGTAATAAATCTGCTCGAAGTTAACATCATTGTGCTTCCTTCCAGCATACATCTACAGTTCTTGTTTTTGTGTAAGTAAAACATTCCTGCAAATGTTCATACAGTAATATGATTACTGTGTAGACGACTACAGTTGTAGACCAATACAGTGAGATTTCCTTGCTTGCAATGTTGCACAATTTTCATTAATTCTCAGCAACTAACCAGCTCCCTAATGTGTGGTGTAGGAGGTTATGAAACACTCAGCTATTAATTGACAGCATAAAGGAAGCAGCTACTTGCTTTTTATGAAACACAGCATCGAAAGAATTGAAATGATGAATATGTTTAATATCAAGCACCACATTGCCTATGCGACACAAGGTGTGTTCTAAGCGTGTGTAATTTCTGCAGTGCACAGGCATCACATTGCCATGACCTTCCACTCTGATGAAAATTGTGGATGTATGCATCAGAAGATATCACAGGTAACACCACTAAACCTCTGATAAGCTGCATAGCAAAAAAAAAGGATTGCTCACCAGCAAACTAAGTATGCATCCACGTATTGAACTGCGCAGTGATTGTACAAATAAACCAGAAAGGAAATACTGCACCTAAGAGAACCTTGCAGCATACAAAATGCCTTCAAACAGGATCAAAAATAAGTAATCACAGCTCGCATTGAATTCATAAAATACAAGAACATCTCTTGCTTTTGGCATCAAAATACACAAACCACAAGAGAGTACAAGGGATGAGCACCACACTTTTGAGCTAGAAATGATAAAGCTCTAGTCTACTTACCATCTGTGACATAGAGGCCTAGGCCGTGGGCGACTCTTCGCCAGGCATCCGCGCGTTCGTCGGCGTTCCTGTAAACGCGCGAACGCTGGTCCCACAGAGCAGGCTCGATGCGCACCAGAGATATCAGCAGTTCATTGGGCAATGAAGCCTCCATGGTCAGAAAAGGTGCGTGGTACCTCCGTGGTGCCTGCCCAAACATTCAATATGGCGCTCCCCAGTCTGCCGTCTCCTGGTTCTCGTCGAACCATGCATCACGACACCATGACGTTTCGCCGCTCGCCCTGTCATTGGTTGCTGCCGTCCGAACTTTCCATCCGGCAACGAGAAAATCTGCACGGTTTGACGCACACCGGACGATCGCACCAGGGAACCGGTGCTGCAAAAACACCCTCGGTACACCCGGTACGACTGCCGGATCGCATCGCCGGACGTCGGATCGCATGCAAAATCGGAGCATGTGTTCAGCCCTTTAGTCTGTGGATGGTACGCTGTCGTAAGCCGATGTTCAGTAGAGCAGCTACGCAGGATTTCGGCAATGATTTTTGCAAGGAAGGAGCGGCCACGATCCGTGAGGAGCTGGCGCGGAGCCCCATGTCGAAGGATGGCGTCATTGAGTAGGAAATCTGCAACATCTGTAGCGCAGCTACTGGCCATCGCGCGCGTGATAGCAAATCTAGTAGCGTAGTCAGTTGCGACGGCAATCCACTTCTTGCCGGATGCCGATGTAGGATACGGTCCGAGCAAGTCAAGGCCCACGCGGAAAAAAAGCTCCGGTGGAATATCGATAGGTTGAAGAAGGCAGGCTTGGGGAAGAGTAGGGCGTTTGCGGCGCTGACAAGAATCGCAGGTAGCAACGTATCGGCGCAACAGGACGGTACAAACCAGGCCAAAAGAACCGCTGCCGCACGTGGTCGTAGGTGCGTGAAACGCCCAGCTGTCCAGCAGTCGGAGCATCATGTAGCTGTTGAAGGATTGTGGTACGCAGGTGTCGGGGAATAACTAGCAAAAATTCCGGGCTATCAGGTTTCATATTGCGACGGTACAGAACTGCATCGTGTAGGAAGTACTGGCGGAGAGAAGGGTCGGAACGTCCAGATGAGTGTTGCTGAATCATGCGCTTGAGGGTTTCATCACAACGTTGTTCTGAGCTGATGTCGCCTAAGTCAGATATGGCGAGCACACAAGAGTCAGTTCCATGGTCAGCGCAGCTAGCAGGATCCACCGGATTGCGGGAGAGACAGTCGGCGTCCTGGTGCAGCCTGCTAGATTTATAGATGACCTCAAATGAATGCACTTGTAGCCTGAGAGCCCAGCGACCGAGGCGTCCCGTTGGGTCCTTGAGAGATGACAGCCAACAGAGAGCGTGGTGGTCGGTTATAACTGAGAAGGCGCGTCCATACAAATACGGGCGAAATTTAGCGACAGCCCAAACCAACACTAGGCATTCATGCTCTGTGATTGAGTAGTTGCGCTCAGACGTGGAAAGAAGGCTGCTGGCGTATGCGATAACACGCGTTTGACCGCGCTGACGCTGAGCGAGGACGGCGCCGATTCCATGCCCGCTGGCATCTGTGCGAACTTCAGTACTCGCGGATGGGTCGAAGTGAGCCAATATAGGTCGTGAAGTCAGCAAGTGGATCAGCGTCGAGAATGCAGCCGCTTGGTCGTGGCCCCACGCGAAAGGCACATCTTTCTTTAGAAGGTCCGTGAGGGGCCGGGCGATGATGGCAAAATTGCGTATAAAACGTCGGAAGTACGAACATAATCCGACAAAGCTACGAACATGTTTAGCAGACGAAGGGATAGGGAAGTTCTTGACAGCGGTAACCTTGTCAGGATCAGGTTGGACACCGGCCGCACTCAGAAGATGACCAAGCACAGTAATTTGTTGTCTGCCGAATTTGCACTTCTTTGAGTTAAGCTGGAGCCCCGCTCGACGAAAAACTTCTAGAACGGTCTCCAAGCGGGTAAGGTGGCTCTCAAACGTTGGGGAAAACACAATGACGTCATCCAAGTGGCAGAGAGAGATGGACCATTTGTAGCCACAAAGGAGAGAGTCCATCATTCGTTCGAACGTTGCTGGGGCGTTGCACAGTCCAAAGGGCATGACCTTGAACTGATAGAGGCCGTCGGGTGTGTTAAAGGCAGTTTTTTCTCGGTCCAAGTCGTCAACAGAAATCTGCCAATAACCCGAGCGCAGATCTATGGAAGAGAAGAATCGGGCACCGTGAAGACAGTCGACGGCGTCATCGATGCGAGGCAGCGGATATACGTCTTTGCGTGTGATTTTGTTCAAGGCGCGATAGTCGACGCAAAATCTCCAGCTGCCATCCTTCTTTTTAACCAGGACGACAGGTGACGCCCACGGACTTGAAGAAGCCTCTATTACACCTTTGGAGAGCATCTTATCGACTTCTTGTTGTATGACCTGGCGTTCTGAATAGGACACACGATATGGCCGCCGTCTGATAGGATTAGCATCACCGGTATGTATTCGATGACTTACAAGCGACGTTTGTCCTAGAGGGCGGTCATTGAAGTCGAAGATATCGCTGTAGGTTGTTAGGAGGGAGTGGACTTCCGTAGCTTTTGAGATGGGAAGATCAGGGGCAATCATCTTGGTTATTTCTTCGGAGAACGGCCTTGCTTGTTCTGTTGCGGAGAAGGGCGAACGAGTGTCAGCATCTAACGCCATGATGTCGCATTCACCAAGTGGGGAGAGGTTGGCCACTGAGATGCCTTGCGGGAGAACATGGGTCGAGTGGCTGAAATTGAGGAGTGGGAGCTGCATGTAGTTGTCGACAACAGTCACGAGGGTGTGAGGCATAGCAATATTACGGGTCAACAGTACGTCAACTACCGGAGAGACTACGTAGTCGCTGTCAGGAACAGGTGACGCGGTCGTCAAGGCAACACAAGTGGCGGCTTGTGGTGGCAACCGAACATAATCAAGAGCGCATAAGCGCCGTAACGGCGACGCCGGAAGATCGGCAAGTTTAGGTAGCTCAAGTTCAAGGACCCCGCTTGCGCAGTCAATAAGGGCGGCGTGGGTCGACGAGAAATCGAGTCCGAGAATAAGGTCGTTAGGGCATTGTTCAAGGACAGTGAACAGAACGGACATATGATGACCGGTGATGGTGATGCGAGCTGTGCACATTCCTATGACGGCAGGACTTCTTCCATCAGCGACACGAATAACACCAGGAAAGGCGGGAGTAACTACTTTCTTAAGGCGCCGACGAAGTTGATCGTTCATCACAGAGATTTGTGCTCCCGTATCGACGAGTGCGGAAACAGTTAGGCCGTCAACGTCAACGTCAATGAGATTTCGTCGTGTCGGCACTACGAGGAGAGGATTTGCGGTGGAAGTCGAAGATGCAGCGTCACCTCTAAGAGCAGCATCCCTTAGTTTCCCTGTCGGGGGTTGAGCGGCGATGTCGAATGTCGTCGGGGAGGGGAAGGGGACGACGGGCGACGTGCTGCCGGCGAGCGGGACTGATGACCGCGGGGCGACGGGGACCGGCTACTCGGCGGAGTGGTGGCATCGACGGGGTACGGCTCGAAAGGCTGGAAGCGGCGGTAATCATCGCTCCATGGCTGGGTATGTTGAAAACGGCGGTAGTTGTCGGTGCGGCTAGCAGTATCGTACCGGGATCGTAACGGCGAAACCCAACGGTTGCAGTAGCGTGCGACGTGACCTATACGGCGGCAGTTGAAACAAATTGGGCGATCATCTGGCGTCCGCCATTCAGCCAGATTACGGCACCGCGGATAGAACCGCTCTTCCTGGGGTGGCAAGCTTGGCCGTGGGGCTGTCCTTGGGCGAAATTCCGTCGCCGGAGAGTGGGTAGCGCTGCAAACGTCGAAGCCCAAGTTGCCAAGTTCCTCCCGTACTATGGACTGTACCAGGGACACTGCCGGCACGTGAGAATCGCCGTGACTGCTGTCGGGAATAGCAGGAGCCAAAGCTTCAATTTCCCGACGCACAATTCGTGCAAGTTCCGACGGCGGCGGCGACTGCAGACGAGAGGCCAGTCCGTCCTCGCATGATGACGTTGGGGCGGTGTTAGGTAACCGGGCGACTGACCGTGCGATACGGCGGCTTTTGGCCAGCTCAAAACGCCGGCATTCTTCAATGATTTCGTCGACGGTCGCACGATTTCGGCACAACAGCAGGTTGAACGCATCATCCGCTATACCCTTTAGCACGTGGCTAACCTTGCCCGACTCCGCCATGTCACCGTCGACTTTGCGGCAAAGAGCCAAGACGTCCTGTATATAGGCTATGTATGGCTTAGTGGACGTCTGAGCGCGGGTGGATAGCTCCTTCGTTGCGGCTGCCTTTCGAGCCTGGAGCTTCCTGAACAAAGCACAAAGCTTTTCTTTGAAAGTGTGCCAACTTCCAATCTCTTCTTCATGGTTCTCGAACCATACTTTTGCTGTTCCTTTGAGGTAAAACAGCACGTTCGCCAGCATGAGCGTCGGATCCCAGCGATTGATCTCACTGATGCGCTCATAGTCGGCAATCCAATCGTCGACGTCAACTTCATCCGTACCGCAGAACGTCCCTGGGTCATTAGGATGCGTAACGACGATCGTCGACCCTGTTGTCGTGGTGTTGTCGCGGTGTTGGGGCTGGCGCAGGGGTCGTATTGACCGACGCAGGCGTGGTCGTGTCCTGGTCTGGCATTATGAACACCCCGACTCGACGACCACTGCGGAGCTCCGTCGTATCAAGTGCTTCTGCTGCCCAGCACCTCCACCAAATTGTCACGGGGTATCACAGAGATGTGGTAGAGCCAGAATGGTGCATTCACAAATACACAGGCTGCAGCTCCAGCAGTATGGCTGCCAGAATCTCTCGCGACTTGTGTCTTCTTCTTCCTCTTCGCCTAGCCGATCGTTCGTTTGACAGCCTCGGTTTGGTGCGCCTCGTAACAATATAATGGAGTACTTGATAGACCACGATACAATTACGAGACACGCAGGTGCTTCGGAAACTTTGACGATCCGGGGTTTCTGGTGCTCTGAAAAGGCACCTAATGTCAAGGACGAGCGTTTCTTCCATACAAGCATGCATTGGCCGCATGACTTAAAACTGAGTACGCGGGGTCTGATGTGACACGTTTCATGTACCATTGATTGTGCTATGTCGGCTTTTGCGTTATTTGAATGAACCTCGATGTCAAGTAAATTTGTCTCGCCTACATGCGTTGTCCCAGTTATCTCGATCGTGACGCCGTCTTCTCAGCACCTGCGATCTGCGGGGGAATTTTGTCACTGGGAGCATCAGTCTTGGGCTGTGTTTACCCCCGGAATAACAAATTATAGTTCCCCAATTGGGGCAAGGAATCTTCTTACACGCCAGGAAAACGCTGCCGGTCGGAGAGGATCTTTCACATTCATATTACAAGGCAAATGAGCTGTGCGCGATCAGCCCTTTCTTTTAAAAAGACGAGTTGGCTTGCTTGCACCTCAAATGTACGGGACAACAACGCGCTTCGAACTGATGTACAAGTAATCGCAGCTTTAAACGCACGAAGTAGCGCACATGCACTATAATTAAAAGCTAGGAGTCACAGGAGACACGACAATCATAAGCTTTTGTTGTAAGCTTGTGTTAACCACATCCAATGTTTGACGAGCTTGCATGACTGCGCCCTTCTGATATAATTCTTGTAGGATCCTTTCACGGACCCAGAGCTCCCCCTGCAAGTTGCAGTTAACAGCTCGTCCCATGCAATCGGCTTTCATAAAGTGATTGCGTGAAGGGCGAAGAAGTTGGCGTGTTGATAGGTCAAAGTAATAACAGCACAAGCAACGAGGACTAGATGTGTGCATGCGTGTGCGTCCGTCGTTTGTACTTGTTGCTTGTGCTGTTATTATGTTTTAAGTGCACGTGATTGAAGATCGGAACGGACCGGGACACGATGAGCAACTTCGAAATTCGGGTTTTCTCCCGCATACTGAAAAAAGGCCTATCCGGAACCCACAGCACCTAACCACCTAACTTCTAGTCAGGAACAAATGTTCCTGCAGCTAACCGCTGCGAAAAGCAAATATTTAGGTCGAGTTCTTCTTCCACCACAGCCGTATCTACAGCTGCAAGCGTCTGCATGTTGAAGATGCGATTGTTTTACTCATCAAACACGATCGAGAAACGCGCGCAATGACTGCTCCAAGCAAGTTCTCTCGGTACACTATCGCGCCAATAGCGGTCAACTCACGGCGCTAACCTTCCTATCTGAGGGCTTGAAGTCCTCGACCGCGCATTTCCGTCACAGATTTTCAGAACTGCTTCCCAGGATTAATACACTTCGCGGTCTTCATTTTCTCGTCTGCTTCGAACAACCACCACATGGCGCTGCTCTTCCGATTGCTCGGCATTACGACATCAGAAAGGGAACATGAACACCAATGTATAATATCACCATGCAGCACACAAGTCCCACGTATGCTTGCGATTGTTAACCTATATACGACAGGAGAAAATAAGGCAAGAGAAGCTGAAAGGATTAGTGCTAAGTATGCTGGGAGCAGGAGAGAAACGGGCGAGTTCACTTTTGCCTGGGTGCGGTGGGGTCACCTCCTGCCCGCGCTGGGAGCGGGGGCTTGGAGGTAGATGGTGTAGTCGACCGAGATGGGGTCTAATTCATTTCTGCCTCGGTGGGCTACGGCCACCTGCGGCTCCGGCTCCTTCTACTAGCGAAGAAATATGCGCTCGAAATCTGCGTCCCGGCGTCCCGCGCCTCGCAAAGAAGCGCCCCGGCCAAGAGGCGGTGTTGTAATTGTTGGGAGGGGGTTCTATAATCCATTATACGAAGAGTTTTAATTCATTATTTCTATTGATTGAAAGGGCGACATCGATAGCAATTAATTGATTAACATTAATCGTTCAACGATTTTACCGTCCCTACCTGCTGCATGGTAAAGAAAACGGCTCCTCAAGTGCTAGAGAAAGGCGACGACGTCGATGCCCGGATGTCACGCCAGCTAATTCTTTGGCCCAGCAAGCGATAGCGCAGCAGGAAGCGGATTGCCTTTTTGAGGTTTGCTGCTAAAGCTGCAAAACACGGCTGTCGATTTCCTGAAGCTGACTGTGTCCCAAACGAAAAGGCAGCCGTAGATGCCACGTAACAGGACCGCAGTGATTGATACTTCGTGCTTGAGGCACACCCAAAAGACGGCCGCCGACCGAGGGTCTTTTTGCTGCAGAGGGCCATGGGTTCATGAAACGATCCGCACGACTTTTACGGTTTTGCTTGCGTGGTTTCCCCGCTTCCGAAGGCATATGATCTATGGAGGATCTATTCGGGCTTCCCGAGCGTGCAGTGCAGTGCAGTCAGTGTTTCCGGAGAAATTATCGCTCGAAGCTGCGGGTTTTGTCTCCGCATCTGCGACTGCGTATCCACAGCGCGAAATACACTGGAATAAAGAACGAAGTGCACAATGGGATATTATGTTTTGACGGTGTACAAACGTACGACTAACACAAATTATAATCATGGCGTCAATAACTGGACACCCTTCCCAGTTACGTCGCCATTAAGGACAAAAGAACAATTTCGCTGTTCCGACCAATTAAACGGTGCGGCAAAAGCTAGAAATTGGTTGAGGTTTCTTAATATAAGACTATACGCGACTAAGATGATGAGTGTATGACCTGCCCGAGAATCAGAGCACCCTACTTCCATTTGGGTGAAGGCGAACTCCGGTGTGCTCCTTGAGACACATAAATAGGCATCATAGTAAATATGTTACAAAACCGTGAAGGGGCCAAAAGGAGGCACCATATTTACCATAGCTTGGCCATCGGGCAAGCGTGAAGCTTGTAAGCACATGCTAAGGTTACAGTTTTCGCTTGTATAACGGGAAGAGAAGCTTGGGTTCAACATTTCATCAGCTTTCTGTTGCTAAAGCACAACTGGCATCGTGTTCAATCAACTCGGCTCAATCGTGATTCGAATCGCAACAATCACAACTCAGGTGACCGAAAAACCCCTGTCCGCAGGCTGAGTCATTCAGCCCCGCTAATGCATCCGAGTTCCCACCAATTCCCGAGAGCAGGCCAACGTTTACGCAACGAGTGGTGAGGATTAAAGGATTATCCGCTCTTGGGACGCGCAGTGGGAGACCGCACAATCCGCTAGTAATTGATTCGCTGAGTGGTAGTCTCATCTCGTCATGCTTACCGCAGACGGTGGGCCCCGAGAAATGACGTTGGAGTAAGCGTCAGCCACGACCTTCTCCGTCGTTGCACTTCCGTTCGCCGGTACAAATATACCACTGATTCACTCGCAGCATCGCTAAATCACTTCAAGCAATTCAAACGTGCTGCGTCTTTGGTCAACGATGGCCGTCACTTCGCCATCAAGGCGCAGTGCTACTCATCGATAGGCTCTACATGATAACCTCGCATCAGAACTATATCCAAGTTGTGCGACGCAAATGGACAGGACGCACCTTACGCGACTGGCACATTCTGTTCAACTTCGGCGCACGACCCCCGACGCCTCTCTACGCTCCTCCCACGAAGAGAGGCGCTCAGCAATGCGCAATTTCACCTGCACCTGCTGTTCGCGATACACTCACGTTATGGATCAACCTGGGACACAATACCAGCGGCAGCGCCTTACAAAGTGGTGCCTCCCAGCTCAGATGACATTCTTGAATTGTCATCATTGTTCTGGTGCTGAGTATGGAGTCTGTGAGTATAAAAGGTAATTCAATACAGGACGCGCTCTGCTCTGGGTGCCAAGTGGACGTTTTACAGTATACGGCTCTCGAGGCTGTAGTGTGATGGTGACCACTTGGACAACGACGATGACAGTGATGATGATGGCAGTGATGGCTATGACTATGGCGGTGGTGGCAGTGGTGGTCTTCTCCCTTGCATAGCGTTGGTGCCCTGCGCGTGCCCTGGGCGATAAGACAACTGATGAAGTAAATAAATTCCCACTACCTGCTGGTGGCAGGGAAGGCCACTGTGTTTTCCTGTGGCCTTTGTTAATTCAGGGTGCGCACAGGTCCTTGAAATCCTGGAAAGCCTTTGAGACAGAAAAATTCGTTTTCAAGGCCTTGAATCTCCTGGAATTTCGCTTGGGTCCTTGAAAACCTGGGAATATTGGGGATTTTCATAGGGTCCGATTGTACTACACGCATTTCACGGCACTTAAATGCGTCTCCGACGAACTTCACTGGATACCGCGTTCCGCGAAGCCGCGATCACAAAATAGAACACGGTAAAAACGCCCGTACTCGATGGATCGAGGCATGCGTGCGCCCACACTGCCATTTTTTTATCCGACTTGCTTCGGCTTCGGCTACTGATCACCACAATGAGACTACAATGGGGTACAACAGCTTGAGCTCCCTGGAAAAAAAAAGTTTTCCGGATGCGCTTATTGCAGTAGAACTTACTAGTGTTTGCTAGTGTTCTTGCGGCTTCGCATTTAGCGGTATTCCTCGTAAACCCTCTAAAGTAAAAACAAAACACTACAGCGCAACTTCACTAGCCTCAGCATCATCTGCTGGCCACATTGTGCATTGTATACTTTGCAAGTGGTCAGTGCTTGCTTGCTCCGGTGCCGCCAGTGGTGTTTGGTTGTGATCGCATGATAGTGCAAAGAAAATGCAAATCAGACAAAAAGGTGCTTTATTATGGAGGAAGGTGAATGCATGCAGCTGAAGGGAAAGCAACCTGAAGCAGTTGTTGCCGATTTGGTAACCTCTGCGGGTGGCTTTGCTGAAAAGGCAGAAGCGACTGGCGACATCAGACAGTAAAGTCCATCAGCCGTGAGGTGAAGACCGAAGAACTTCATAGCATTAAGATGCAAATAGAAAAAGAAACGGAAAGACCTGCCTTGAGCTTCCGAACTTCTAGTATAATGAAACTGTGCAGTAAGTGAAGAGAATATCCTTTGTTTGGTGCAATAAAATTTGCCGTGAACTAAAATTGTGGTCTTTAATTTTTGTCAAATGTCCTTGAAATGTCCTGGAATTTTTCCCTTGGAAACCTGTACGAAACCTGGTTACCTATAGTTCACTGCATTACCACCTACTTCTATGAGGAACTCTCGATAACACATCACACTGCAGTGAAGCACATGCTAAGTATGGCAAGGGGCAACCACCTGTCACGGGGCATAGGACATTTCACCCTACAGATATGTGCAATTACATGCCTAAACGTTTTACTGGCTGTGATTCAGAGCTGTGTGATGTAACTTTGGCCTTGAGAAGCAAGAATAACAACCTGCTTTGCGAATATCTATTTTCGATGACCCTAGGTTGGCAGGTATGCGGGAGGTATGTTTTCATTACTTCGAGCCTGATAATGGAAGCCAAGGCAGCGTAATTTATTCAGGGAAGACGACCCAAGGTCTTGAGAAACCTTGATGACTATACTTCTCTATCATTGGGAGGACATGCAATGTTGAAAGTTCCACTAAGTTCACTGTAGATTATAGAAGAGACGGTCCCTTTCAGTGTGCACAGAAAACCAACTCACTATTAAGATAGATGCCTCGACTGCGGTTCAGTTCATCCGACATCCCACAAACCTTCAGTGGTTTCTTCTTTAGTTCAACAAGCCATTTGTACATTTTCTAATGCAAGGAACCGCAGGGAAGCCCATAACCATTGAAAAGGACGTAACGAGTAATACGTGCCCCAAACATTTTATTAAAAGGGTGACCTAGTTCCTGATCACAGGCACTGTGAAGCCATGGATGCTTATAAGAATTTGTTGTGGATTAGTTTGTTCATAGCCTTGAAAAAAAGCAACAGCACATAAATGAAATTCAAAGATGAGAAAAGGAGAGAAAAGGAATACACCAAATCTGCAGGGCAATTGCTACATTAAAGTAATCTTCATGGTGAAATAAGTGCACAGGCACTCCGCACATCACAGCCACAGGGGTGTATATCACCATTCAAGCAGACTAAAGCATCGTATCTAGAATAAGTCACCGCCCCTTCCACTTTATGAAGGTAGCTGAACAGTGAAGCTTTATTAATTACACTGAGGTGCTTGTCCCAAACGGGCTCCCCGTTCTTCTTTCTTCCTTTCCTTGTCTTAAGGTGCCGGGCTACAGGCCTACTCAGGAAACAGGTACGTCTGTTTCCTTTTGCCTGATCTCGGTGGCATGTAACTGTTTTACACATGCCAGAATAAAGAGTATTATTATTATATTCGATTAATGTAGAGCTGCGGTTTATAAATGTGCACCTCAGTCTACATGCTCGTGCACTTCTTTCTCCCTTTGTTTGCATCCTGTGTTATATCGGTACACAGATGTGGTTGCGCGAAATTTACCCACAACTTCTACTCGTAGCACTGGTGGATCCAGAGGTAGGGGTGACCTCACTCCCAAGACAGTTGCGAGGAGTCGTACAAGATGCATATCATGAGAAAAAAATGAGTGTTTTCCTAGTTTTCTCAGCTCCCCCTCCCCCCTGCTTTGCTTCCACCCACACATGTGCTTCATCATCATCATCAGCTGCTTCTTCTTATTTGTTCGGCTGTACATCGTAGTTGCTGGAAGGACTGCTTCCTTGAGCTCGCTTAAGCTCAAGCTAAACACAAAACCCAACGCGCTTAAGCTCAAGGTAAACACAAAACCAAGCCGCGAACAAATAAATGCACATACACTCCCTACAGGCCCGAGGTCTTCTACAACTTCACCAGCGTGAGACGAAGCAGCACAATCAAACATGCCAGCACACCTAGGGTCGACCAAGAGCCGCTTCACTGTTGAAACTGCAATTCTTTCTCACACAATACAGCAGATATATCACTTAGTTGGGAGAAGCATGTTTCCTGTGTTTGATGTACCGTATTTTCTGTTGTAGAAGACGCAACTTTGTATAAGACGCACCCCCCAGTTTTCGCAAGTTTCCATGAGAAATTAATATACAAGACGCACCAGTGTATAAGACGCACTAGCATTCACTCACTTTCCGCAAAGAAACATCATAACGTGAGGTTGAGCGAGCATTGTAAAATGCCGTATTTACGTTTCTCTGTGCTAGTCCCTAAGAAAATTTATAATACAGGAAATTTGCGAGAAAAAATGCACACCCACTGAAACGTTCCGCATGACGGCAGGAAAAACATTTTGTTCGTTGAAGCCCTCAAAGTTCTCGTACCCCGACGCGCTTTGAAATAGTTCAGCGAGCTCTGGGGGCAGCGACGCTGAGATTTCCTCTGCTTCCACTTCGGAATCGCTGCTCCTGCTGCTGTTGTCGTCGTCATCGAGGTCAGGGGCTGAGGATGCTAGCAGGCCTGCCTTGGGGAATCCCGCAGTTACGGTGGCCTGTGACACCGCACACAATGGTGCGCGCACCCACTTTGCGACTTCGCAAAACGAAGCACGCCTCATGCGTCCGGTGGCAGTATAGCTATGCTCGCCGTCGGACATCCACGACTCCCACAGGCGCCGTAGAATGGTCCCGAAACTACGGTTCACTGATATGTCCAACGGCTGAAGCATTTTTGTCAGCCCGCCTGGGATAACCACAGCGGTGCAGTTTGTTGCCTTGATGCGCTTCAAAGTGAGCTCCGTTATATGCGCCCGCATGCTATCCAAGACTAGGAGGCCCTTCTTCGCATGAAAGAAACCGTCCGGCCTGAAAATGCTTTTCTATGCGACCGTTCGCCTAGAAAAGCAGTTTTCGAGCCACTTGCTCATGATCTCTTCGTCCATCCAACCTTTCATGTTCGTTTCGATGGCGACGCCAGGCGGGAAGGGCTCTTTCGGCATCGTCTTTCGCTTGAATATTACCATTGGCGGAAGCTTTTGCCTGTCGGCGCAACATGCGAGCACAACCATGAAGTGCACTTTTTCATGGCCGGTAGTTTTGATGGTGAGGGACTTGTCACCTTTCGGTGCCACACTCCTTCCCATAGGAATGTCAAACGTAAGTGGCACCTCGTCCGTATTTTTTATATGGCTGCTGCCGAGGCATTGTCTTCAATGGCTTTCTTAACGAAAGCTTGGAACCTTTCAAGTTTGTCCTTGAAGTCTGCTGGCAGATTCTGGCACATGCTTGTGTGGGCCCTCATCGCCAACGCTTTGCGGCGCATAAACCTGGAGCAGCAGGAGGGCCTGCCAACAAAATAAACGGTGCCCATTTCCTTAGCTAGCGCCTGTGCTTTGAGACGCAGCTGCACCGTTATCATCGCCCTACCTTGGGCACGTTGCTCCAGTATCCATGAGTGCAGGCATCCCTCAAGGACTGGCCATCAGGATTTCTTGCCGCGGTTAGCTTCCTTGTCACTCTTCATGGCCTGAAGCGTAGCAGTTGACTGTCGCCATGTGCGGATCATTGTCTCGGTGACGTCGAAATAACGGCCCGCTGCCCTGTTCCCGTGGTCATCTGCATACGTCACAGGAGTAAGCTTAAACTTCGCCCTGCAACTTTTCCGTTTAGCCGGCATACTGCAGGTGAAGATAACAAAGGCGCGGAGTTCTAGAACACTGTAGCACGGACCAACTGAACAAATGAAGTTGCAAATGGTGACTAGCCCAACTCGCTGAACAACAGCGCATCGCGACCAATATCGGCCACTGCACCGATCCCGTAAGAGCCTACGCTATACAATGCCACGCGTGGGCAGAACTGTAGAGTGCGAACCGCACACGCCTACGTACTACGTGTCAGGGATGAAGTGAAACAACCTTTCATGTTGAACTTGCGATCTTGCAGCTTTGTTAGGCTTGAATACACAGTGAGACATAGGCAATTTCGATCTGACTTGTCAGTCGCGACTGCCTCTGTTCTGTAATTTGCGCGAATAAGCCCATCACGACCATGAAACACGGGCTCGATCGCGATCGAAATTACATCGTTTGACGCCTGTATCGCGCACGAGTGGCCTCGCTGATAACGACTCTTCAACCAATACGTACTCATTGAAACGCGCACAGTAAAATACGAGCGGATTATCAAAAAGCCACCACCGCACATACCACAGCAATATCAGAGATCAGGGTCACAAAGAATGCCAAAACACGTTGATGAGAACGTAATGAGCGTGCAACTCCAGGCGAAGTTCAGTACCTCCAGTAGCGGCTCCAAACACTGTTCAGCGATTCCTTACTCAACCAACCACATGGGCACAACTGCAGACGAGCGCAGTGAGTGGCCAGAACGCAACCACCACAGAGCTGCTCTATCACAAGATAAGCATAAAACTTGTGAGGTGATCACACACAAGCAGTACATGGCAATACACATGCAAAACCATGCAAAAAACAAAGTCCGACGATGCTAAGGTGGCTATAATGGGGAGGTGTGATTAACGGCGGCGCAAACGTACCCCAAAGGGTACCGATGCAAAGGGTACCTGTAGGCATGAGCGCTGGGAATGGAGCAGACGACGCACTGCGAAGCGCTCCTCGCACACTAAGAGCTGCTTCCAGTTTAGAACCCTGAGTGTCTGTGTGTGTTCTTTATTTTTCCATAGCGAGCGTACCAACGTACAGCTCAGTCTGACAGCGCAGTTCGTTCTTCGGTGATGTCCATTGCAGCCCTTGCACTAGACGGAATCAGAGCGATATGTGGTGCACATGCTAAATGAAAAGCCGCATATATGCATTTGATGAAGCCTCTAAGACTTCCTACAGCGTAGCAATTCTCAGAGCAGCTTAAATGTAGATTGCTTGGGAAACCATTCAGCTGAAAAATGCACACATGTCCGTTGTTAAGTCGGTCCACTTAATGATGCTCTCGTCTTTGATCGTGTCCCCGCCAGTATTCTCGCAGTTATTTACTAAAAGGTGGCTTTTATAAGGGTGGGGGTTCTAATGTTAAATTTTATCGTAAATCTCCCACACACCCTTCGAAGAGCCGTAAATATGCTCTTGGCAGTGTTTTCTACATTTGGACGTTTGTATTTAACATTCACTTCACTACCTTTTATTCGGTGCCTGTGATACTCTCGCGGCTCAGCAACGGCATTCACTTGTCCTGTATAAGTGTACACCATCTTGCCTTCTAATTAAGTACTCATTTTATATCGTGCAGAACTGGCGCATGCCTCAAAACCTACATTAGCCGCTTGGGCAGTTCTTGACAGTGGGCACACAACTGTTCCCCAAGCAACATTGGGCAACTGGTCATCGGCCGACTGGTCGCCCGACGTTCGGGAAATGATCGGAAGCCGACTATGCCGGCCAGAGGAGGTTCGCGAGAGGTTGGCCTGACATCGGCAGCTAGCCACGTCGGTCGAAAGTCGGCAACGGGCGTCTGCCCGACCTCGCTTTCAAACCTGACGCCGATTCGCCGCCGCGGCACGATGGCAGCGCGTCGGAACAACAGACAGAGGTATGACACTCGGGGGCCTCGGTGAAGCTGGGAAATCCACACGCGCCACCTGAGCTCTGGAGGCGCGTTAGCTCCCCTCCCTCTCGCTGCTCCGGCTCCCTCCTCGCAACCACGCTCAGCCCTTCTCATGGCGCCCGCCGCCGAAGTCCGTTGAGATCAGTTTTAACTTTTGCGAGCGTTGGTGGAGTTGCGTGGGCGGTTTTGTGGCCAGCGCTCGCCCTGTGCTTGTGTGCTTGTACGTTTCAAGAGTTGCGCCATTGATCGTGCTATCATGTACAAATACTTTACAAAGCCCTGCAAGATTCTTCGGGAGCTCTTTACGACAATGGGTGAGCGTGCAGTTGGAGCATGACCGTTCTGACGGGTTTCATTGTGTTCTATAGTTTACGTCACTGTGCTTTAGGTAGTGTACACTGCACCATTTGCGTTGCCTTGTAGTAACGAGCATTTCAAGCATCCTTCACTTCTGTTAATTTTCTGAGCCTATATATGAATGTCTTGGTTTTCATTGCAAAAAAATCCACGCGTATCCACGGAGTGAATGATGATGAGTGGGCGAAACTCCGGACGTTCATCGTAAATCGTGCCGAGTTCGGGATTAATTTAGCCATGCTTGTGCTGTATGGACAGACAACTGAGTTCTCTAGAACACTGTTGTATTCGTTTCGCATCTTCTACCTTCCAGAAAAGTTGTGAACAACTACTTAAAACTGGGGCTATTGTGATGTAATACGAAACGAAACCGAAACTGAGTGATGGCGGAGTAGACGAAGAGGAACCGGCGTGAACTCGTGACACAAGAGCGCGTGCCAGCGTTCGAGGCGGCGAAGAGGAACCGGCGTGAACTCGTGACAAGAGAGCGTGCCAGCGCTCGAGGCAGCTCAGCGTTCGATGAAGATGAAGTGGCTACGACGGACAACTATGGCAGACAAGCCTACGCCTTAAGGAGCTTCGCCCCTAAAAAAAGTAAGGGGCTCCTGCGTTCCAAGGGGAACTTAATATAGCGCGTTATTGCGCATGCTATCACCGTCGTGTGCATACGCCCATACACAGTGTCATGCCCATATTAAAAGGGTGCTAGCATAACTAAGAACGCACAAAATTAAATTAACTCTTTTTCACCATTGAATTCAAGAGACCCTTGGCCTCACTTTAATATAACTGAGAGAGAGAAGTAGACTTTATTTATACACGCCGGCTGTTAGCCTCAGATGGCGGCTCGAAGTCCTTGAACTCGGGCGGCATCTTGGGCTTGCCGGACGGCCCAGAGCTGTTCCTCCAGCTCTGAACTTTTGAGGGCCGCCTCCCAGCGGCGGCGTCGCCGGTGAAGAAGATCCCCGGCGGTACCCGCAGCCGGGGCGACAGCGGGAAGGAGCGAGCTAGTGGCTTCCTGTGTCACAGGCGCGTTACGAACGGCGGCAGTTTCAGTAATGCCATCACACTCCCAGAGCATGTGTCGCAGCGTTGCTCTCCGTCCGCACGCTCTGCACGCATCGGTCTCGTACAAGCCTGGATAACAATGGCGTAAAACGGCTGGGCTTGGGTAGGTGTGCGTTTGCAGTAAGCGTAAGGTTACAGCTTCGTTCCTGTTTAATTTAACATGCGGTGGCGGGAATTGGCGTCTTTCGAGTCTGTAGTGCTGGGTGAGGTCTCTGAATGTGGTCAAGCGATCACCCCACGACCACTGTGATTCTTGTTGTTGCGTGTTTGTTGTATTGTCACGATCCAGCAGGTCCGACAGCCCGCTCTCGGGGGCGGAGGCGGCGGCCACGTAATCGGCCGCGGCTCGGTGAGTGAGACCTCGAGCCACGGCGTGGGCCGCCTCGTTGCCCAGGAGCGGGACGTCGGTGTGTGCCGGGGTCCAGATGAGGAAGACCGTCGAATTTTGGTGCTGTGAGGGCGACTTCGAATCACCGTCATCACAAATTTTGAGTATGCGGGCCGCTTCCCACGAGACGCGGCCGCGGGCGAAACCGCGGACTGCTGCCTGCGAATCGCTGATCACGACCTCGGCGTTTGGCACCGCGGCGAGGGCTAGAGCAATCGCGGCTTCTTCAGCCGCCTCCGTGTGTCTCGTGGTCACAGTGGCGCACGCGAGGCATTTTCCTGTGCGGTCAACAACCGCGATCGCGTGTGCGCTTCTCCCTCCTCCATATTGCGCGGCGTCTACGTACACAACCTCTTTACTATTTCCAAACTTCGCTTGAAGGTCGCTAGCACGTTTGTTACGCCGCCCGACGTGGTGCGTCGGATGCATGTTCTTTGGAAGCGGCGGGACAATTAGGCGGTCTCGGAGTGAGGCCGGAACCGCTGTCTTTTCTCCATGCTGAGTGTCATACATAATTCCGAGGGACATGAGGATGTGTCGACCTGACTTCGACCTGGATAACCTTTCGTATTGCGCAACGTTGTGCCCTTCGATTAATTCATCGAGTGTATTGTGAAGGCCGAGCTCTAGAAACTTGTCGGTACCCGCGTTAATTGGAACGCCAATCGCCCTCTTGAACGCTTTTCGTATCATGCGTTCGATCTTGTTTTTTTCCGAGCCTAGCCATTTGAGGTACGGGGCAACGTATGTTATGCGAGTTATCGCGTACGCTTGCACTAGACGGATCGCGCAGTGTTCGCGCATACCGCTGCGTCTATTCGTGATGCGACGCAAGAGCCGGATTGTGTCATCCACCGAACGACACAGTCTTCGCACTGTCTCCCCGTTATGACCGTTCGCCTGTAGGTGTAACCCCAGGATTCTAATTTTGTCTACGTGCGGTATGGGGGTACCGTCTGCTGATACAACGCGTCACGTCACGTGCCTGTACATCCATTATAAAAGCTCACCAAATTAAGATGTATGGCACACGCGTGAAATGCCGTTCGACAACAAAGCAACGCAAGCGGTGATCGTAAAGCACTCAAAGTATACAGTAAAAGAAAGGAAAGAATACAACGAAACACGTGGGCCGAGTCAGCTATGCAAGGCACACAACGCACGGACGAGTGCGCAAGGAAAAATGAAAATACAGACGCGTCGCCTACAGATATAACTAAGAAAAAACAGTGCGTGTGGCATGGGAGGGGCGAAAAAAAAGGGGGGGGGGGGGTGGAGGAGGAGGCGCCGCACGGCCCAGGCGCGGCTGCTTTTGTTGCCACGGCGACGTTGCGCCGCCATAAAGACGGCCCCCACTCGCCAGGGTGGGAGTTTGGCGCTACCGTCGGCTGAGCGTCTGCATTTCCATAGCCAATGGGAGGTATATGGAGTTTCACTCCCCTGCAACAGTTCCGGCCAACGCGCCGAACCTGTCTTTCTTATATTCAACTTCCTCGAACAAATGCATTCTCATGTACAGACACGCGTTCAGGCGGAATTACCTTTTTGTAATTTCTTGCCTTCTTGATTGAGAGGAAATATAATAATAATAATAATAATAATAATAATAATAATAATAATAATAATGTAAAGAGGTTTATTTGACGAGTTGGACAACAGGCGGCAGCTCGAAAAGTGCCCAGGGAGATCAGGATGGTGCAGCTCGAACGCCAGTCTCGCGCTTTCTACTCTTGATGAAGATAGCGGTACTCGGGATGTCGACGTTCTCTTTCTTTCCTTACAACTGCCCCCGTCGAGAAAGGTGAAGCCATCCTGGCGATCTGACACTTCGGAACAAGCGGGTCAAAGTACGGCTTGAGGCGGTCTAGTGAACAGTATCACGACCACGTTGACGACGATCGCTCGGCAGCGTGAGAGATTCAATGACGTAATTCACGGGAGATGTACGCTCGACGACGCGGTAGGGACCATGGTAATTTGAGAATAGTGCGGGGACAAACCAGGAGAACAGGGTGGTGTATGAAGCCACACAAGTGCTCCAGGTGCGAACGTTGAGGTAGAAGAGTGGTGGTCATCACAGGCACTCTTCTGGCGTTGTTGATCGGCCGTGGTAAACCGCTTGGGCAGTTTACGACAGTTTTCTGCGTAACGGGCGGCTTCTGACACGGGCGTGCACTCGGAGGCATCTGGTTCGGAGGGCAGCAGCGACTCGATAGTGTGCGACGGCTGCCGACCGAACAGAAGGAAGAATGGGGAAAACCCGGTTGTGAACTGTGTAGCGGTGTTATACGCGTATGTTGCGAATGGAAGGACCAGGTTCCAGTTTGATCAGATGCTACATGCTGCAAGCATGTCGCCTAGAGTACGATTAAACCGCTTAGTCAGACCGTTCGTCTGAGGGTGGTAGGCAGTACTCGTTCTGTGGACAACACGGCACTGATGGAGAAGTGCTTGAATTATCTCAGAAAGAAAGACGCGGCCACGGTCACTAAGGAGTTCTCGAGGAGGGCCATGCCGAAGCACGAAACGATTGAGAATGAAAGAGGCGACGTCTTGTGCTGTAGCCGTGGGAACAGCAGCGGTTTCGGCGTAGCGCGTAAGGTGGTTGACCGCAACGATAATCTGTCGGTTGCCCGCTGTGATCAATGGCAACGGGCCATAAAGGTCAATACCGACGCGGTTATATGAGCTATCCGGGCACGGAAGCGGTTGTAGAGAACCTGTTGCGAGATGACGGGGGTTATTTTCGTCGCTGACACTCGGGGCAGCCGCGCACGAACTGGCGGACAAAACGAAACATACCGCACCAGTAGTACCTTTTTGTAGGCGTTCATAGGTCTTGCAGACACCAGCGTGGGCGCATTGCGGGTCGGAGTGAAAGGACGCGCAAATTGTAGACCGCAGCTTTCGAGGAATAACTAGTAGCCATTTCCTGCCATCTGAGGAGTAGTTGCGCCGATACAATAGGCCATCCAGAATGCTGAATTGCGAAGCTTGGCATCGCAGTAGTCGAGTGAGAGGACAAGTGGGTGCCTCGCAAAAAGCGTCCTGAAGGGAAGTTATCCATGGGTCATTACGTTGCGCAGAGGAGACGGTTTCCACGTCAAGAGTTGAAAACGTGTGGTCTATGGTGGATATTGGCGTTGCTTCCGTGGACAGTGGTGACCGCGACAGTGCATCAGTATCCGCATGCTTTCGGCCTGAACCGTATACAACGCCAATGTCAAACGCTTGAAGTCGAAGAGCCCAGCGGGCCAGGCGACCTGAGGGATCCTTCAGCGAAGCCAACATAATGCATGGTGGTCTGTAACCACATCAAACGTGCGACCGTATAAGTGTGGGCGGAACTTGAGAAGCGCCCAAACTATTGCCAAGCATTCCTTATCGGTGACGCTATAGTTTGACTCCGTCTTTGTGAGCGTTCTGCTGGCATACGCGACGACGTACTCTAGGAACCCAGGCTTTCTTTGCGTGTGAACCGCACCGAGGCTGACACCGCTGGCGTCGGTGTGAACTTCAGTCGGGGCCGTAGGATCGTAATGGCGAAATATTGGAAGTGATGTCAGGGGACGGCAAAGGATGGAGAAGGCTTGGTCGCACTCGGAAGATCATGAGGAGAGATCGGTGGTGCTGCTTAATAGTTTAGTCAAAGGCGCAATAATCGAGGCGAAGTGGCGCACAAACCGACGAAAGTACGAGCATAACTCTACGAAGGTCCGTAACTGCTTTAAAGTCGTGGGTTTGGGGAAGTCTGCGACAGCACGTAGTTTGGCCGGGTCTGGAAGGATATCGCCCTTGGATACCACATGTCCAAGAATTGTGAGCTGTGCAGCGAAGCGGCCCTTCTTGAGATTCTGTTGGAGCTGAGCATTCTTTAGGGAGGTCAGGACTTGTTTCAGACGATCCAGATGTGTTGCGAAATCTGCCGCAAAGACCACAATATCGTCTAGGTAGCAGAGACATATCTACAACTTCAAACCCTGCAGATCAGAGTCCATCATGCACTCGAAGGTGGCAGGGGCATTGCAGAGGCCGAACGGCATGACATTAAACTCATATAAACCGTCAGGTGTGACGAAGGCGGCCTTTGGACGGTCGGCATCTGCTAAGGACACTTGCCAATACCTCGAACGCAAATTTAGCGATGACGAAAACACGCCACCGTGTAAACAATCAAGGGCATCGTCGATCCTGGGCAAAGGGTACACATCCTCCCGAGTGACCTTATTTAGGCGCCGGTATTCCACGCAGAAGCGAATCGATCCGTCCTTTTTCTTAACTAGAACCATAGGTGATGCCCACGGACTCTGCGAAGGGTGGATGCCGTCGCGTTTGAGAATGTCATGATCCTGCTCGGCAATAACTTGACGTTCTGCGCAGGAGACACGGTATGGTCGTTGTCGCACTGGCGAATGGGGGCCGGTGTCAATGTAGTGAACAATGGCAGAAGTTCGGCCAAGGGCAGGTTGGGCAACATCGAAAGAGTCGCGGAACTGGTACAGCACATGGAGAAGCTCAGAGCGTTCAAGTGGCGACAGTCCGTCTGCCATCGACGAATCGAATAGGTCGGCAGGGGATGTACCAGAAGGGTTCAGAGCACCGACAGCGTCGAGGTCGCTTCGCGATGAATTTTCCTGCACGGCATAAATTTTGCCGATGTTAATGGTTTGCACGAATCCGAGGGATTAACCTTTAAGCAGTTCGATGTATACGAAAGAGGATTGATGAGGCAGAGGGTACTGGTTCCATTCGAAATAGAGAAGGTCGAATATGGCAGGAGGAGTGGTTTCCGACTTAAGAGGAGGCTTGATGGCTCTAATAATGGAGCTTCATCGTGGAAGTTCACCGTGCAGTATACGGTGAGCAAAGCAGCTGTTGTCGGCGGAATTTCTGTGTCTTCTGTGACGACTACTTTGTGCGCGGCTGGGTAATTGCTGTTGTTGGACTCGTCACAAAACGGGAAAATCTCAAGTTCAGATCTGGCACAATCGATAACGGCCTGATCTCGCGATAGAAAGTCCCAACCAAGTATGACGTCGTGCGAACAGGATGAAAGGACAATAAACTCTACCATGTAGTGATCCTCGGCGATGACGAGTCGAACACTGCAGGCGGCTATGGGCTGAACATGGTATCCATTTGCTGTATGTAAAAACATCATATCAAGAGGCGTGGTCACTTTCCGAAGCTTGCGGCATTGTTTGGCGTCTATAACAGAAACGGTAGCACTGGTATCAACAAGGCCATATGCACGGATGCCGTCTACAAAGACTTCGACAACATTCGATGGCAAAGTTCGGGAACTTTGAGCATTTCGACAGCGCAATTCTCGCCGCACGAACTGCAGCGGCTAGTTTCCCTCATTTTCAGGGGCTGGTCGGCGACGCATGGGCGACAAGGAGCGGCGACAGGGCGACGGCGAGCGATGAGACCCAGATTGCGGGTAGTCACGACTCGGCGTGGCCGACTGAGGATCCGGGCTCCTCTAAGGAGGGCGGGGACGATCGATGTTGTACTGCGAGCGGGTCTCTGTGTACTATGGCGCGAAAGATGGGAGTACCGGGCGACATGGCCAACGCCGCGGCATGCAAAACAGATTGACTGGCTGTTGCGCGTTCGGCAGGGACAGCGATGGGAGCCGTCCCAGCGACGGGCGGCTGAGTCGCGGCTGTGACGTGCGACACCTGCGACACACAATGGAATGGCAAGGGCTGTTGCTGTTGTAGCTGCTGTCGCTGTACTGCCTCAGCGTGAGAGGCGCGGCACCAGGGTGCTGCTGAATGGGCGCCGGCATAGCCTCAGCAATTTGCTCTTGAACGACGTGTCGGAGCACGGGAGCCAACGGGATTGGCTGCTGCAGTGGCGGATGCTGTGGGAGCTCTTGACGCTGAGCAAATGGCAAAAGAGACAGCTGACGAGCTACCTCCTGCCGCACGAAGTCTTTCATCTGTGGAAGGAGATATGCGTGATCAGGCACGACGTCCAGTGCAGCTATAGGTTGGTTAGAGGAATGCGAACGTCGGATGAGAGCTTGTTGCCTCCGCAATTCGTCATAGCTCTGGCACAGTGTTACCGCTTCTAACACAGCGCCAGGAGACTTCGCAAGGAGCATTTGAAAGACGTCGTCGTCAACTCCTTTCATAATGTGCTGTATTCTGACACTTTCACTCATTGAAGCATCGACGTGCCTGCAGAGATCGATTATGTCTTCGAGATAGGCGGTAAAAGTATCACTCGGTTCCTGTGCTCGTGTGCGCAGGCCTTGTTCGGCGCGTAACTTCCGTACGGCAGGGCGACTGAAAACTGTGGTTTATGCCTTGTTAAAAGCGGACCAGCTCTGAAATTCGGATTCGTGGTTCGGTATACCACAGCTTCGCTACGCGCCCAGATAAATGTTCACAGTACCCAACTTAGTAGCATCATCCCACCTGTTCGGTCCACTAACTTTTTTGTAAGACGACAGCCAGTCCTCGACGTCCTGGTCCTCCGTGCCGGAAAAGACCGGGGGATCTCGCTGGCGAGCCGGGCTGGGGCAAACGGGGGTCGCTAGAGGTGGCCTCTGTTGGGCTGCGTCAGCATGTATGGTCGGCTGCAACGTGCGGAACCGGAGTTCCAAGGTGCCGGTGAGGTGGTTACCCAGCATGATCCACCAAATGTAAGGAGGTTTATTGGACGAGTTGGACAAGCTGGCGGATGCTCGAAAAGCGCCCAGGGAGATCAAGATGGTGTAGCTCGAATGCGAATCTCGTGCTTTCTATTCTTGGTGATGATAGCGGTACTTGGAATGTCGGCGTTCTCTTTCTTTCATTACAACGACCATAAAAACAACAACAACAACAACAACAATAATAATAATAATAATAATAATAATAATAATAATAATAATAATAATGTTGGAAAACATCACTCTCTCTTCGGCATCGACTCGGCTGCCCTCGGCATGACTACTGCAGCGACTCATCGCATATAGACAGACGGCTCACGCCGTCTGTCTCTGTGAGTGTGTGACTGTCTGTGTTAGTGTGAGCATGATCTATGAACTAATCTTCTTGATCTCTAGGCATCATCATCACTTGTATTTCTTCCTCATCTGTACATATTGTGATAAGGAAGTTCAACCCAACCGCAGTTGTGGATGACGAGGTCGCCACCGAATGGCAGACACGATGGCGTCTAGGCTTAATGTGATGTTGGTTTCGTTTTCAGTTTGTGTTCTTTTCCCCCTAGTGGATGTTGTGTAGTACTATTTAATGCCGCCTCCCCTTGAATAAACGGCTTTTCCACTCGGGTGCTGGTTGCGTTTGCCTCGTAGGCCGGCCGCTCCTGCGCGCCGGTCCTTTGTGCTTGCCGGCGTCGGCGTTCCTGACGGCCGCGCCGATACAACACTGAAATAACTAGAGCAGCAAATCACGTTCACCTCACGCCCCACTAGTGCAGCATTGGCGATCCGGCTTCTTCACTACATATTTCCCCCTCCCTGGAGACGGAGCCACTCCTGTGGGCAAAGGCGCCGTGAGAACAAGCGGTTCATGGTATTGTTTCAGGCGATCTATGTGCACAGTCTCGCGGCCGCGAAGGCGCATGTCCGTGGTGGGTGTGACTGCTTCGACGAGGTAGTTGACGGGAGAAGTTTGCCGCTGGACCCTGTAAGGGCCGTGATACTTCGACGGAAACTTCAGGGTGACACCTGGCGTAGAAGTGGAGGGCACCCACAGCAAAACGAGAGCGCAAGGCGTGAACTGCCGGTTTGGCAGGCCATCATCGCGGCGAAATTCCTGCAATGCTCGTTGTTGGGTGGTGTGGGAGCGAGCTAGTTGTCGACATTCTTCTGCATATAGGGCAGCTTCGGAAACCGTGGTGGCCTCGGATGAGTCGGGACAGTAAGGCAGGATAGTGTCGATAGGCGATGACGGTTCTCGGCCATAAAGCAAGAAGAAAGAGGAAAAGCCGGTAGTCGTTTGAGGCGCCGTATTGTAGGCGTATGTTACATATGGCAGAAAGACGTCCCAGTCAATGTGGTTGAAGGCGACATAAATCGAAATCATGTCGCCAAGAGTTCTGAGCGCTCGGTCAGCCCTTTTTTTTGCGGGTGATAGGCGGTGGTGCAGCGGTGAATAATATGGCATTCAGCAAGTAGCTTTTCGAGAACATCTGCCAGAAAGACGCGGCCTCGGTCGCTCAGGAGTTCGCGCAGAGCGCCGTGACGGAGAACGAAGCGGTGGAGAAGGAAAGAAGCAACTTCACGAGGTGTTGCGGATGGGAGGGCAGCAGTTTCCGCGTACCTCGTGAGGTGGTCGATCGCCACAATAACCCATCGATTTACGGCAGCAGTGTATGGCAGGGGTCCGTATAGGTTTATGCCAATCCGGTCAAGGGGGCGTGACGGGCACGGCAAAGGCTGCATTGGCGCCGAAGGGCGGCAAGGACCAGACTTGCGGCGCTTGCACTCTGTGCAGGATCGAATGTACTTTTGCACAAAGGTGTACATGCCGCGCCAATAAAATCTGAGGCGCAGTCTGGCGTAAGTGTTGAAGAGACCAGCGTGTGCGCACTGAGGATCAGAATGGAAAGCGGCGTGTATAGTTGCGCGGAGCTGTCTCGGCATGACGAGAAGCCATTTGCGCCCATCTGGTTCGTAATTGCGGCGATAAAGGATTCCATCCCTGAAGGCGAAATGGGAAGCTTGCCGGCGTAGAGCTCGAGATGGGAGGCTTGCTTAAGGATCAGACAGGTAACGTATCAATGATTCAGTCCAAGAATCCTTGCGCTGCTCCAAAGACATGTCGATGGAAGTAGATAGCGAAAATGAGGTGTCAATGGCGGAGAGTCTGGCAAAGACGCTGTCGACTGGCGACTGAGAAAGAGCGTCGGCATCGCTGTGCTTCTTTCCTGATCGGTAACGACACACATGTCGTACTCTTGCAGGCGCAGAGCCCATCGGGTGAGACGACCAGACGGATCTTTGAGGGTCGACAACCAGCAAAGAGCGTGGTGATCAGTAACAACATCGAAAGACCGGCCTTGCAGGTATGGCCGAAATTTTCTAATGGCTCAAATGATCGCAAGACATTCTTTTTCGGTGACTGAATAATTCGCTTCAGCCTTCGTGACAGTGCGGCTTGCGTAGGCAACAACATATTCTTGGTAACCGGGCTTTCACTGCGCGAGGACAGCACCGAGACCGACACCGCTGGCATCCGTGTGGACTTCCGTGGCAGCAGTAGTGTCAAAATGGCGGAGTATAGGAGGTGTTGTGAGAAGTTTACGTAGGGTCACAAAGCCACGATCGCAAGCCGGCGACCACGCAGAAAGGGTGGCGTCTCCGCGAAGGAGGTCTGTGAGTGGTGCCATAATCAAAGCGAAATTTCGAACGAAGCGGCGAAAGTACGAGCAAGGACCAATAAAATTACGCAACTCTTTTAGATTATTTGGCCTTGGGAATTCTTCGACAGCCCGCAGCTTTGCAACATCGGGGAGAATACCGTCCTTCGATACGACGTGCCCGAGAATAGTCAGCTTTCGTGCCCCAAAGTGACATTTCTTTAAGTTGAGTTGTAGGCCAGCTGTGATGAGGCAGCATTAACACCTGCTCCAGGCGATGAAGACGAGTCGGAAAATCAGGTGCAAATACAACTACGTCATCCAAGTAGCATATGCACGTGTTCCATTTGAGGCCCCGCAGAATGGCGTCCATCATGCACTCGAACGTGGCGGGCGCGTTGCAAAGGCCAAAAGGCATCACATTGAATTCGTATAGGCCATCTGGTGTAATAAAGGCAGTTTTAGGTTTGTAATCCGAGGCCATAGGCACCTACCAATAACCGGATCGTAAATCAAGTGAGGAGAACTCGGCACCTTGCAAACAGTCAAGGGCATCGTCGATTCGCGGCAATGGGTAGACGTCCTTTCTGGTTATCTTGTTTAAGCGGCGGTAATCCACGCAAAAGCGAATCGATCCGTCTTTCTTTTTGAGTAGAACAACTGGCAATGCCCGTGGACTCTCGGATGGCTGTAGTACACCGCGCTTTAGCATGTCATCCACTTGTTCATGAATGATGCGGCGTTCCGTCGATGATATGCGGTATGGCCACTGCCGCAACGGTGGGTGGGCACCTGTGTCGATGCGGTGAAACAGAGTCGAAGTTCGGCCAAGAGTGCTGCTGCGGTATCGAAAGCATGACGAAATTTCGAAAATCGAAAGCATGACGAAGTCCGTCGCGTTGCGTGGGGGTTAAGCCGTCGTCAACGACATTGCTGAAAATCTCTTGCGGCAATGGCGCACTTGAAGAGCAATAGGAGAGGATGTTTATCTCCGCCGATCCATCTGGGATAAGGAAGTTCAACCCAACCGCAGTTGTGGATGACGAGGTCGGCACCCACTGGCAGACACGATGGCGTCTAGGCTTAACTAACTAGAGCCGCAAAACATGTTCAGCTCACGCCCCACTAGTGCAGCATTGGCGATCCGGCTTCTTCACTACAATATAATTATCACCTGGACGATCCGATCATCGTGGTCGCAGCTCGTGATCGGCCAGATTAAACAGTTCCTCATAAGTGGTGGACGGTGCTTTTCGATCCTCAAGCCCTCTCGTCCGTCTCACTGGAGCTTCGTTCGGGTCGCCGCATAGCACTTTCTTCAATGCCTACTGAAGACAATCAAGGCAGCTCTGATGCTGCCGCCGCTTCGCAGATTCCGTCATGCCTCGTGGCCATCCACAACCGCCATCAACGTTAATAGAATAAACTCAGTTTCGCAGCTCCGTATATCCGCCAGCGGAGGAGGGTGGTCCGAACGGCGGTCGCGTGAACTTGCGGCGCTGCAGTCACGTTTTCCGCTACTCTCGGCGCGTCGTCTGCTGCGACGGAGCATAGCGGCGGTCCACCGCGCGATTCGCACGGCGGCTTTCTAGTAGTGCTATTACAAAAATTAAACATTTATCGTCCATACAGACGACGTTCCCGAATCCCATTTGGGCACCGCTTAAGTGGATATGTATAAGGTCATCTGTATGCATCCACCCGCATGCATTGCTCATTGGGTGGCTGCCACATGGACTTCTTGTTCGTGGCACCATCTCTCACCACGGCAATAACGGCCGCACCGTACTTGTTCAGCTGCAAAACGCATTCGAGCACAAGCTCGGCCGACACACGGCCAGGTGCTGCGACCTTTGTGACAAAACTTGCTATAGACTGTACCCATCCGTCAAACATGGGCACGAACATAACCACCAACGCATGGCCTCGCTAACTGGCAGCTGTGCGCTCCTTTACGATACCGCCGTAATCAACAAAGCCGTCTGTTTTGTAGGTAGATTTGTTGAAATCGTAAGAATGCCTGAGCTTCATTTCATCAACAACAAGCGTCCCCAATCTGCTGGCTCAATCAGTAGCGCACCCAGGATCTCTGCCAGGGGTGGGGGGGGGGGGTTCAACTTTGCACGAAGGGCTGGGCATGCGATTACAGAGTTGTTGCGTGTGTAAAGAAAGTAATTAAAATGCCAAATAGTAACATCAATGATGATGATGATTTTTACGATTTTTTGGGCGTTTTGCAGAGACATTAGCGCACCATTGTTCAAGGACATAGGAGCAGTTACGGAGTGGGAGGGGGGTTAGGTCGGGTTCAGGGAGGGGTTACAACACACGAACCCCCCCCCCCCCCCGGTCGGTGCGCCACTGTGCTCAATTGACGTGTCTTCCAGACAGACGGCTTCAAATCCATATTTACATTAAATGCCCTCCAGTATTTATGCCAGCCGGTTCGTGGTTGGCAATGACAGCATATTCAGGTCTATCAGCAGCCTTTAGGTCCGTGGGCTAGCGATTCGTACACGCATGCAGTTAAGCAACCATTCTGCGTAGTACGCGTTCCACACGGTGCTTTTGCTTTGATTTTGCGAAATGCATTTGCAACCGCCACCTTTTCGAGCGGTGGGACGCAGTTCAGCTGCTTGTTCAGGGACTCCTCCGAGGTCGTTTCTACCACTGCTTTCAGTTCCATGATTTGTTTCTCCTGCTTCTCGCGAGCTGCTGTGGCCCTAAGCAACGTTCATCTAAGATTCTTTATCTTAGAATTCTTAACGGTTACCTTCGCTGGTGCCTGCAGTAGCTCCTTTCTACGATACCTTAAAAAATTCGCTCAGATCGGGCGTGACGTGAGAACTAAGCAGCTTTTTGCGCGTACTCGGTCGCTATCGTTCACACACCTTCAGCTCGTCAACCTCGCAGAGTAGATGTTTCATGCCTGCAGCACAGCTTATACTGTACGACAGCTGTTTGCGTTACGTTCTGTAGCTGTTCACTGTGCAGTTGAACTGCTCATCAACTGCAACTGTTTTTTGCACAAGCAAGTCCCCGTTCACGAGCCGGCGAGCGTAAAATATTCCACACTTACTGTTCGTTACTTCGTCGTAAAAACACTCAAAAAGCCATTGCTTTGAAGGCAGCGCTACAGTTGACGAGTTATCGAATATGAGTGTGATGCGAGGGCAATTCTATGTCATGGCAGCATTGGTAAGCGCTTGTCCTTCGTCTTCCTGTTCTACTTCTGACGGCACCTCCGCCGGCGAGCTGGCCACTGGGCTTTCGCGGGACGCCATGGGTTTTTTCGGGGATTTGCGCCTTGACCCTGAACATTTTGGTTTAGATATATGGGGTTGAAGTGCTGCGAACAAGCGTACCAAGCGCTAGCTCCCATTTTCCCCGAGGGATCAAAAGTTATTGTCTAGCAAAAACGTGATGGTAGCGCTTTATAATGTTCCCGTGCTCAAGATGAAGGTCGCAGAGTTTGCATTTCGGAGTAAGCTTTCAACTTTGCGATGTTAAGCTTGCTCCCACCTTCTGAATTCCGTAGGGTCTTTTGGTGGTCCGAAGTGGCGTGAACCGGGGTCATAGTTCCGTTGTCCGCAACAATGCACCCCGTTCTTGCACCCCGGCGTACAAAGCAAGTCGGCATACAGCGCGTAAATGATCCTGTGGCTCCTCACTAGGCGTCGTTTACAACGGATGTGTCTTCCTCCAAGGCACTTCGCATGGGCAAAAGCAGTTCCAAAATCTACGAGTCAACAAGGCGTACCAGTTGGTGCAACGCACGTGCACGTCGCCTGCGCCGTCCCAGCAAGTGCCGGTGGCGGGAACCAAAGGCAGCGCAAGACGTGACTACAGCGCCAGTAGTTCTCGCGATCGCCACGCGGACCGCCTCTCCAGCGGAGCTATTATACTAAGTTTATTCTAGTAACGTTTACCGCCATCCCGACCCACCCGTCGTCCCTGGGCTGCGGGGTGATGACCTGGATGACTGGATCTAGAACTACAACCTTGTAAGCGACTTCACTAGGTGGGACAACGTCCAGACGCTGCGAAATTTCCCCTTCTATTTGTTCGATGTCACGAAAATCTGGTTTTGGAACCATGAGCCGGATCTCCCCGACTGGGCGACGTTTGCACAACAACTTCGGCTAATCCTCGGCGCTTCCGCAGTTCGTGCAGAGGTGGCAAAGAAGAAACTAGGTGAGCACATCCAATTCCCTGGCGAATCGTACATCTCATACATTGAGGATGCGCTAGCGCTCTGCAAACGCGTCAATGAGCGCATGCCCTAAGCTGACCAAATACGGTACATTATTAAAGGCATCAAGACCATCGCCTTTAACGCACTCGCAACACAGAATCCTGCCTCTATCCAAGGCGTAATATCTACTTGCAAGCGCCTTGAGAAATTGCTGCCCCTACGACTATCCTGCAATGCCACAGACAGTCGTCTACCTTCGGCAATGGAATGGCGCTGTCTAATACGGGACATCGTACGGGAGGAACCTCACGGACGGTGTTCTTCCTGCGCGAAGGAACCTACCATGCCCACTTCTTCGACCGGTTTGAGCGACATCATAAAAGAAGAGATCGCGTCATCATCGCGTCTGACCTGCTCCCACGGCGCCTGCGCTCGACAGGTGCCAACGTACGCCGACGTCGCGGCGGTCTCTCCTGCTCCTCCCGCGCCTGTACCAGCAGAACACTACGTGCCTGTGAGTTCCTTGTCACCACCTAGACGCTGGTCGCCCAATGTTACTACTGTGGCTATCGCGGCCGTATCTCCCGGTTTTGTCGACATCGTCAACAGGATCAGCAACGTGGCAATGCACCACAGGAGAGAACAGGTAGCCGTCCCCAAACGACCTACCAACTAACCCTCTATCGTTCGTACTATAGTCGTTCACCATCTCCTCGTTACCCTAACGACACGCCTATAAATTCACGAGAATCTCGCTGCAGGTCACCCTCTCCACGCTGGCGTTCAGTATCACCTCTTAGCAGCGCCACTCATGTTCCTAACAACCACACGGAAAACTCCCCGATGCAGGTTTAGGAGAGAAGACTAGATCCAATGAACAGCTTGCAATTCCTCCAGAGCGACAGTGGAACTTTTATTTACGGAAGGTCTGCCCGTCGAAGCTCTTGTTGACACTAGTGCCGGCATTACGATTATACCTGCCGGCTTGTGTTGCCGCCTTCGAAAAGTGATGACGCTTATTGCGGCTCTGGTCTTCGTGGAGCGACCAACGCTGTCATTCGTCCAATTGCACCGTGTACAGTTCGTGTTCAGATTGACGGCATTCGTCATCACATTGCTTTTGCTGTGTTTCGCTAGTGTTCTGAAGAGCTCATTTTAGGATGTGATTTATTGTCTTCGGCGTCCGCTCCTATCTCTTCTCATGAGCGACTCGTACACCTTCATGCGAAAAACTGCTGGCTTCCGAGCCACCAACAACGCTTGCGCCTCGCCACCTCCTCGACTTACGTTCTTTGGCGTTCTAGAGAAGAAAAATATGGGTGTGAACTCTAGCGACATTTTCAATGGTGAGGTGCTCGTTGTTCCCTACGGTCAAGCTCTATCCAGAGGAATTCTTATTATGCCTAGCCTTATTCGCTTCTTTCAGGGCTCTGCATTCCTCACTGCTGCAAGTCATGGCTCCGAACCGCTAATGTTACTCTGTGGATCAAGTCTCACATGGGCTGCTGATACACAGCCATAGGCAATTGTAGATCTTTCGACCAGCCCACCGGAGTCAACGTTGCCGCCACCAACTACCTCTACCTTACCACTATCGGCAAACATAAGCCCTGAACTGACACCTGCTCAGAGCCAAGACCTTCTCGCCTTGTTGGAAAAACATCACTGTTTGTTCGACATCAACTCGGCTGCCCTCGGCATGACTACTGCAGCGACTTATCGCATACAGACTGCTCCCGCATTGTTCACCGGCGGCCATATCGTGTCCCACACAGAGCGCAAGATTATCGAGGAAAACGTATCAGACATACTTCGACGGAACATCATAAGACCTTCATCGAGTCCCTGGTCTTCCCCTGTCATCCTCGTGCAGGAGAAAGAGGGGTCCGTGCGTTTTTGTGTTGATCACTGCGCTTTGAGCAAAATTACGCGCAAGGATGTTAACCCCTTGCCACGGATCGACGATGCACTAGATTCATTACATGGCGCCGAGTATTTCTTCAGTCCTGACGTTAGATCGGGCTATTGGCAAATACCCGTGTCAGAGTCCGACAAGGAGAAAACAGCCTTTGCCACGCCGGATGGGCTGTAAGGGTTTAATGTAACGCGTTTCGGACTCTGTAATGCGTCTGCCACTTTCGAGCATATGACCGATACTGTCCTTTGTGGGTTAAAAAGGAGAACACGTCTGTGCTACTTGGACGATATTGTATTTTCGACAACATTTGCCGAACACCTGGAGCGTCTCGAACCACTGATTTTCTGCCTCGCACGCGCGGGCATACAGCTCAATACGAAGAAATGTACTTTCGCAAGCAAGTCCATCAAGTGTTGGGGCACTTAGTAAAGACGACATTCGACCGGACCCTGAGAAACTTTCCAGTCGAAAAACCCAGCAGCCCGAGTCTGGTGTGTTTTACACATTTACACCAGAGCGGAAATTCAGACACGAGTTCTGGCGTGTCTGGTGCACCCTGCCAGTTTGGTGTGATCTGGCGTATCCGGTCGGTTTGACACAATTTGGTGTGATCTGGCGTATGCGGTCGGTTTGGCGTGGTTTAGTGGGATCTGGTGTATCTGGCTGGTTTGGCACGTTTTGGTGTGATCTGGTGTATCCGACCGGTTTCGCGTGTTTTGGTGTATCAGGTTAGTTTTGTGTAATGTGGCACCAAACGATCTAGTGCCGCATACCACAATTTCGCGCAGTTACACAATGCTCTCAAAACTGCAAATGTTACTAATCTTATTATCATTGTGCCATGATTGAACCTCCAGTGGATCAAAATGCGCACACTTTTTCATGCCCGAGAAATAATGGCAGGCTGCATGACACAGTAGCTTTGATAGGAAAAAAACAGCCGACTTGTTTATTTCATCTCGAACTTCTCGGCTTGCTAGTTTTCCGTGGCATCCATTCAAACCTTTTGTGGCCTGCTCTGACTCTTCTTCATAGTGGCCTCAGACAGCAGTGTGGCACCTGAAAAAGACAAAAATACAGCATGTTATAGGAGTTCGCTCAATTAAAGGGACACTAAGGGCACATATTAGGTTGAGCACGACTGAAAGATAGGGTTTGTGTGATACCCACTTCGCTATCCCTGGTGAGAATGGAGGACTTGTAAAAAAATGACAAAACTAAAAATTGTAGGAACATGGGAACGTAGACTACGTAAGAGCCGGCTATGACACAAAAATTGAAGGAGCCACTCCAAAAATTGGAGTGGTGCTTCTATCCCACTGCGCTTATATCTGTCCGATGTCAGCTCATCTACTTTGAGTACTTGACTAAGTGCTCCTGGTTTTAAATAATGAATTGGATAAACTCCGACAATAACTAAACGTGCAGTAGCCACACGTATTGCTCAATATTAAGGCCCTGGAGCTCACTGCATCGTAGCATTGGCAGCCAAGATCATGAAGTCAGGCCCACTTCCCGGCATGGGCGATTGGAACTGAGCTGCGATGTCGGAGATTGTGAACGCATGTTTTGGGATGTTAAACCCCAGAAATAAATCAGCCATGTGACCTGATCATAGCCCACTAAAGTAACCTTACCAGTGAGTATTCGCAACGCCCACGGACTATAGGGGGCGCACTGGGCGATCCAAGATGGATGCCCGGAGGAGGGTCGACCCGTCTGAAGAGCGTGTGCTAGCATGTACAAAGATAGGACGTGCGGACATAGGCCCGTGCCACTTTCTCCGGATGAAGTCACGAGCTGCACTGAAGTGTATATGAGACCAAAATGCTTGCTTAAATCACAGGCACCACCCAATGCCCGCAACCTTAACATTTGCTGCGATGTGAAAGGCTGTTTCAGCCCGTGAGCGTGCACCCACGATGTGTTGCGAGATCCTGTGCGTTCTAAGAAAAACCAGTGCGTGTAACGGAATTGGCGTATGAAGGAGACGACGCTCCGAGGTACGTACCGAGTCTGCCTGGCGTATTTGGTGCTGTACTGCGCAGACTAACGCTATGGTTTTGCTGCTGGGCACCGCGCGTTGAACGTGACAATGGTTTTAAAACAAGTAGCGCCGTCACCGTTTCTTTCGTTGTCAGGAACGCGGACTGAGGTGAAAGCAATCGCGTCTTTGTGTCGTTGAACTTCTCAACCAGTCGCACTTGGGCAGAAACCAAGCCTCAAGTCGACGTTTACCAGTCGGACGCTCCTGAATCTAGTCCAGTTTTTGCTACCGCGGCTCATCGATCCGATCGCCGCTTTGTGCTATTCCGACTTCGATCAATCGAAGTCCACGCATCAGAATCGAACTTCTAGGTCCCGCCTGAGTGCTGTCGTTTCAGTCGAGAGCTGAATGAACTCAGCCAAATTGATTTAATTGTTGGATCGCATGGCAGCGGCGTCGTTCTCGACCGTTATCATAAGGCTCGATTGCGGTGAAAAAGGCCCATGTAGGCTTTCGATTCGTATCCTTTACGGCAGCTGTTCCAACGCATCGCGGGGCTATTTCATCATAAATTTTCCGGCGAACTGTATCAACGTTTCAATTATGTCAATTTGACATAGTAGCAAACTCTTACGGCGAGCCATGTGAATGAAATTCACATTTAAGGTGTCGGATGCGGTAGTAAGATGACGAAATCTGCTACTATGTGCGTGAACAGAAAAAAAAGAAGACCACAGGTCCCCGGCCATTTACCTAAGTGAAGTTGGGGCTAAATATAAATGGACGCCCCAATCATAGCATTTCCCCTCCCCTTAAGGCACTTCATTTAATTTGCACTTCACATGTTTTGGTAAGAATGTCCCCCTGTTGTCCCGCGGCATGCTGTCTTACTGCGCAATCTGTATAGTGACATCACTTGCCCTTTATGAGTAGAATGTAAAGTGACACTTTCTCATTCAAAGTCATTAAAACTTCTTTGGTCAAGTTCCACTCTGAATGGTTGCTTGGAGTGTGCAACATCAAGATCAGTGTGTTCCAGATGCCCAAGAACAATTTATTTCGACATTTCTAATGTTCCAAATTTTATTCGGTTGTGTTAAAATGTGAACACTGAAACTAGCCTGCAAGCTCATTTTTATGGCCACAGGGAAGTTTTCTGCAGATTTACCTTAACAGAGATACCTAGTGGGCAGATGATGATAATAAAATCAAGTATATTTTCATTTTGTCATGCAGAGAGAACTGTGGCAAAAAGCTCTCACTGAAACATTTGACTAGTTCGCAGCACCGTACAAAAAGAAAATAGTCAGAGCAGTGGCAGCACACTGATAAGTATCAACAATAATTTGAAACTTCACAGGCAATGTACAGCAAGGCATGCACGATAATGAAGTGCAAGTGTAACACTTATACTAGTAGTACACGGTGATAAAAGACTTATTTGCACAAAAGTACTGCTAGAGGTAACATAGTGCACGGGATGTCCCTTCTTTGTCAGCCAGCCTGGCACATTCATTACTGTAATTGTAAACTTTGTAAACTGTGGAAGCGCACACACAAAAATACGGACTCAGGAGACACGGACGAGCGCAAACCAAAAGGTTGATAGTTGACGACGACGGAAAAGCAGAAACATTGAAGAAAGGGCCCACTGTAGTAGAAATGTGGTGTTCCGTCGTCGTCAACAATCAACCCTTTGGTTGGCGCTCTTGCGTGTCTCCTGAGTCCGTGTTTTTATTTGTGCGCTTCCATAGTTTATCTACCAAGTATGAACCAACTCGCCCAGCAGCAAGTTTTATTCTACCATATTTCTACTAAAGGGGGCCCTTTCTTCAATGTTTCTGCTTTTCCGTCGTCGTCAACTATCAACCTTTTCGTTTGCGCTCGTCCGTGTCTCCTGAGTCCGTGTTTTTGCGTGTGCGCTTCCATAGTTTATCTACCAAGTATGAACCAACTCGCCCAGCTGCAAGTTTTATTGAACCATATTTCTACTACAGTGGTTCCTTTCTTCAATGTTTCTGCTTTTCCGTCGTCGTCAACTATCAACATTTTGGTTTGCTCTCGTCCGTGTCTCCTCAATCCGTGTTTTTGCGTGTGCGCTTGCATAGTTTATCTACCAAGTATGAACCAACTCGCCCAGCAGCAAGTTTTATTGAACCATATTTCTACTACAGTGGGCCCCTTATTCACTGATTCCGTGTTTTTGTGTGTGCGCTTCCATAGTTTATCTACCAATTATGAACCAAGTCGCCCAGCATCAAGTTTTGTAAACTCTCTGTATCACGACAGCAATACAGTAAAAATGCTAACGAATGGCTGCGGCGGTGGTAGTGTGGTTCTGGTGCTCGGCTTAATTTTTAATAAGAATGTGTGCTCGAACCAAGCCATTGTGGTCACCTTCTCAATACAAGTGAATATTCTCGAGGCCCATGTGCTGTGTGCTATGGGCGCACGTCAAAGAACTCCAGGTGGTCAAAATTTTCAGAGCCCTCCACTACAGTGTGCCTCAATCATATTCTGGGTTGGCATGTAAAACCCCTGCAATTTGCAAACATGTTTAAGGTCCACCACTTCAGCACTGACACGTAGTTGTACTCTGCAGCCGCATAGAAAAAAACTTGACAAACTGCCAAGGAAAAGCTGTATTTTTTCCCTGTTAATGATTTTGTTACAATATAGTAGGGTCCTTCGTTGAAGGGAACAGTGTCTGTGGCTTGTGCTCTGCTACAGCTACCTGAAGTGCCGACGGTTGGATGCAGGATGAAAAATGTCTGCTTGTGGCATCACCTCTTGATGGTTGAAATATCCAGGCATAGCTTACTCAGACACAAAAATGACATACGAGAAAAAAAAATGCCGCCCGCACCTTCCCACAGGGGGAACTCGAGTGAATGCGTCGCAGAGTGTTGGGGGTATCGCGTGAATGCTTAATTGTTATTTCGTCTTTATTGTTATTTATTGAATGAAGGAGAAGCGAAGGCAAGGAGTGTAAAGTTAAAGTGTGTCTTTAGTGCTTCCCAGTCGAAAAACCCACCAGACCGGGTCTGGTGCGTTTTACCCGTTCACATGAGAGGAGAAATTCGGACACGGGTTCTGGCGTGTCTGGTGTACCCGGCCGGTTTGGTGTGATCTGGCGTATCCGGTTGGTTTGGCATGGTTTGGTGTGATCTGGCGTATCCGGCCGGTTTGGCGTGGTTTGGTGTGATCTGGTGTGCCCGGCCAGTTTGGCGTGTTTTGGTGTGATCTGGTTTACCCGGCCAGTTTGGCATGGTTTGGTGTATCTGGCTAGTTTTCTGTAATCTGGCACCAACCGATCGGTGCCACATACTATAACTTCGCACGGCTACAGTGTTGCCAAAACAGCGGATGTTACTAATCTTAGTACGATTGTGCTATAATTAAAATGTACTGTGGATCAAAATGTGCACACTTTTTTATGCCCGAGAAATAATGGCAGGCTGCAAGACACAGTAGTTTTGATATCAAAAAATGGCCGACTTGTTTATTTCATCCTCGGTCCTCTCAGCTTGCTAGTTTTCTGGAACAGCCATACAAACCTTTTGTGGCCTTCTTTGACTCTTCTTCAGAGTGGCCTCGGACAGCAGTGTGGCACCTGAAAAAGACAAAAACAGTGTGGTATAGGAGTTCCCTCATTTATAGGGACACTACCGGCACATATTAGGTTGAGCAAGACTGAAAAAATGGGTTTGTGTTATAACCACTTTTCTATTCCTGGTGAGAATGGAGAAGTTGTAAGAAAACGACAAAACTAAAAAATTGGAGTTTGTTTTTTAAATGTTTAAACATGGGAATGTAGGCCTCGTGAGAGCCGGCTATCCCATAAAAACTGAAGGATCCACTCCGAAAATTGGAGTTGTGCCTTCCTACTCCACTGCGTTTATATCTGTCTGATTTCAGCTCACCTATTTTGAGTGCTCGACTAACTGCTCCAGGTTTTAAATAATGCATTGGATAAAATCCGACAATAACTAAACGTACAGTAGCGACACTTATTGCTCAATATTAAGGCCATGGAGCTCACTGCGACGTAGCAATGGCAGCCAAGATCATAACGCCAGGTCCACTTTCTGGCGTGGGTGATTGAAACTGAGCTGCAATGTCGGAGATTGTCAGTGCATGTTTAGGAATGTCAAACCCCAGAAATCAATCAACGATGTCACCTGATAACAGCTCATTAAAGTAACATTAGCATTGAGTATACCATTGTGCAGAATATGCAACATGCTTCCCATACAGCCCGATATTGTGAAAGGAAATTTCAGCTCTTCAAAATATTTTAAGTTTTTTTTTACTCCAGATGAAGCCAAGAAAGGCATAGGGGAAATTGTAGTTTTTTTATGTACTGTAGTAATTATGGAATAGATGGAAAGGAATTAAGTGGTCAAACACACACGCCCACCTCTGGTAAAGAGCAAACCTACAACCTTCGGATAACGTGTCCAATGCTCTACCGAATGAGCTGCTAAGGCAGTTATTCTCCCGTCCACATTATTGGGTACTCATGAGTGTACAATCCCAGGAGTGCTAGACACCACCACTTGTTGCCATGGCGATGAGTATGGAATACTTTGTGCCAGACGACGGCTCGTAGAACATATTTTTTGTAAGATGGCTGCTGTCCAACTTGCCCCATGTTTTCCTTGGCATCATTAGTTTGTTTCTAACAAAGAAATCTGCCCTGCCACTGTGGTCTAGTGGGTATGGCACTCATGTGTGGATACGAAGGTAGCGGGATTGAATCCTGGAAGCTGTGGCTGCACTGCAATGGAGGCGAAAAGATGAAGCCCATGTACTGTGCGATATTACTGGACGTCAAAGAATCCCAGGTGGTCAAAATTCTGCCCACCAGAATCCCAGATGACGGCTTATATACACTGACAGCAGCGGCGTATTAGCTAGATTTTCCTCTGTGCTCTGTTAACCTTTCCTTTCAGTCTTACTTTATTCCTGCAAAGTTCAAGTCTGCACAAGAACCAAGAAGTTCGTTTTTTTACATTGCAGCTGTTGCAGTTACTTAAACTGGTGGTGGCAGTGACCATACACCATCGTAATTAGCCCGTAATAGCCGAGTGTAAAACGCATCAGCGCATTGCTGTTGTCATATGAAAACAAACCACTTCATGTGATAGTGCTGTAGTGCACAGAACGCAACTGAAACAAAATGCACAGAGATGTCCATGACTTTCAAAGTGGAGTGATGGACAAGGAAGAAAAAGGTCTCGTTTTTATTTGCTACTACGAACGTTCACATGAATTCACAGGAGCTAGGCAGGTGTTGGATGATATTTACAGATATTTACGACCTGTTATCAGAACTTTATGATCTTTCTGAATGTTTCTGTCCATTTCAAAGATTCGCGAGAAAAGGCTGCGGTCACCTTCTGACTGGTTTGTTTTGTTATATCTTGCTTACGACATTCCGGAACACCAAATACTGTCGCCTACCCCGTTTAGCAAAAAGCACACATGAGTAATTGGATAAAGCATTGCATGACTGCATTTGTGTTGTTCAGCATAGGGAGCATCGGAACGGATAAGTGGCTGCTCACTTTGGCCGCCTGCAGCGGTCAGCTGTTTGCTATGCGCAGATATCACTAAGCCTTCACCGCTTCGAAAGCAGTGGGCGGTTCATTACTAAAAGACGCCAACACCCATAACATTCTAAGTTTTGTTACCGTTGTTGCCACTCTACCTTCTGCTCATAATTATGTGAAAGGTTGAAGGGAACAGCAAAATATCGGGAGTACCGCTAGCTACGACGTAGGTATATACACATGAGCTTTCGCTACGCACCGTGCGCTGTGCATGCACTGTGCTTGGTTTTCATCACAGGTTCATAATAGAAACTAGAAGAGCCGCAGTCCTGACGAAGACAAGTCCACTTATCGAAACGTTGCCTCCTGCGACATTCCCAGTTCTACATTTTTTTTTAGCGGTCTCTTCACAGGCTCGCAATAGGCGATTTGCAGTCGTCACTGATTTTTTATGCGGTCAGTTTAAGCATCACTGCGTTTTGTTGGCCAATACTTTCCTTAATGAAAAGGGGAAAAAACAAGCGTTGTCCAGTCTGCCACCTTGAGTGGCAGTCGTATTGAGCTCGCTTTGTAGAGCATCACAGTTCTTTAACGGCTTGCCGATCATGCAACCACTCTGTTTTGACACAATCGCAGGCTGCTAAAGTGCCATACATTAAACACACGGAACTCGCTAACTTCCACAAGAAGGGTGCTGTACATGATGCTATGTCCAATTCTGCCGATTGTCCTACCGATTCCGTTCAGAGCATGATATCCTTAGGAAAGAGGAGAAACACTGAGGTCATTTTGCTGCAAGTTGTGGAATGTCGACACATAGCCCAACCATCCAGCTTCATTCACATAAAGCTACTAAAGCTCATAAACACAGCGTGCCACTGCAGCAGCTATGCAGCTGAACGAACTGAGTACTCCAAGTACAGGCGTGCACTGCGGCAGCGGCGGCCTAGTGGAACTCACGGTGAGATCAGTCTATTGCTAACTGTTCTTTACATCTTTATGATAGGCACTAAACAAGCAAGGCTTGCACCATGTGCGCAGCTAGGCATGGCAAATTGACACTGGTAAGAAACCACACATAAATTTTAGATGGGCATTAATCACAAAGCAGCAACAATGCAGGCAGCCAGCAAACACACAGAAATTGCATAAGGTAAGCAGCACAATGCTCACAGCTCCCACATTATAAAAAAAAGGCACCACCAAGTAGTTCTTATGTGGCAGATACTAGAACAAGAACACTCAACGAGAGTGTAATAAGTCATGTGAGGCATAACAGGGAGCACTGCAACAAAGGAGGCAACATTTGCGAAGGCTTATTCTAGCCGAGAATCCAGTACTATACTGGACAGTAATTTAGGCTTAATGTTCCAATAACTGCTGTGGACAGTGAAGGACATAGTGGCAGATGTGTGGCATTGTTGCTATATTTAACCCTTGGTATCCACACACACTCGTATAGGCAAGAATTTCAGCATTACAGAGTTGCACCAGGTTACTGTGGCTTATGAGTGAGCTAACTGGTCTTAGTAGCAGCCAGGGGCCCATAGTCACTAAATTTGTAACAGGTAATAAATAAACAATATCTATGACAGCCATTGACAGGTGGCTGACAGTCTTGTAAATACGTGCTGCAACCGTGCAGACTGACCTCTAAGCACTTCCACTTCATGAGGTGATAATGGCTGTTGCACCAGCTTCTTGCCACCTTCTGCCATACAAGAGTTCGGCAGTGTAGACCCTGTAGACCGTCATTGTGCAAGTGCATCTGTGAACCAGATGACTGCCGCAGACCTTTCCACAATGTGGGAGTCCTGGTGCACCCACATCAGGTGGTAGTATGAGGGCTTCAGTACAAAAACCCCATTTGCCATACGAACCTGGAGACAAATGAGAAATTGTTACATGAAACACCAATCAACCCATCCCAATGACAAAAATTAACGCATGGGAGTGCACAACCAAAAGCTTTTCCACTTGTTAATTACCAAGAAAAGCGTTGTTTTGCGTCCTACATGGCCAGTGGCAAGAAAAGTATGGTACTTCTGTATGAATATTGCAAGCTTCAATTAATAGAAATTTCATCCCCACCTACTCAGAACAGAGGTGAGAGAATAATTTCGGGGACCTGGCATGCCAATGTTACCGTCAGTTCAAATGCACAGAAAGACAGCTATGCCCCTTTTTTGCAAGATGTGGCAGCTAAGGTATTTTGTATCTCCATACCTATCACAGTTTTTATTGATGAAAAGATTGCTAAAAAGTATGGAGAACAGAAAATGTCTCTGGAGTCAACATTTCATCAAGTGGACTTGTTTTCGTCAGGATGGCAACCGCATTCTCGAGTGCTTGTTTCTGTATGCTTTGCACATTCTCGCCCGTCCATAGAAGGAGAAGACGGCACATGCAAACAAACAAAAAAGCAGAAAGAGAACAAAATGAGAGGGGGAAGTGGAAAGTTGAGTGACATGTGTTAGCGTCACTAATATAAATGGAAAGAGCAAAAAAGAAGGACCCGCTCCTGGGCGTGGGCTACTCTTGGAAATGCACTGTATGAGCACTGTAAAAAACCAGGACGAAGAAAGGAACAAATACGCAAAGTACAGGTGCTCGACTTGCCGCATGTTCCGCTCTTTCCGCACTGCACACACAGTGCGTTTCCAATGAAAGCTTTTTGCTAAAAACGTGGCTACACTGTTTAACGCCATTGTTCTCAATGAACTAGGCGGGGGATGAGAATGTGAAAAGAGACTTTTGGGAAGAAACATTGTTTAGCCTGTACGGGTGAAATACCTTAACGTTTTGTTGTCTTTGCTAAGCCTCCACCATATCTGATGGACTCAAAGGTTCTCTTACGTTTATGCCTGTAGGCTGGACGGTAGTGAACCGGTAAATGAGATACGATTCCCCATGTTTTCTGTCCCCCGACAAGCGGAAATCTGCCTGACAGAAAACATCCGCTTTTATAGCTGCACCTAATAAAAGAATTGATATTTAGGAATTCGCAGTCTTGCCTCAAGAGCAGAGGTTCACATTATTTTGATTGGTCTCACGTTAGCTGATATTTGCAATTTGTTTCTGTACTCTTACCAAGAAAAACTCATGATTGCAAGCCGAGTACTAGTATTGGTTGGTGTCCCCCCTTTTTTCACCTTTAACTTCATCCCAACCAGGCGGATCTCTGTCAAATGGTCACCTTTCAAACGAGTACTACTATGCACTGTGTCAGACTAATTTCAATGAAACCACAATCCTGCAACAGCTTTTCTGGTCACAAAATTGTCACGTCAAATTGATACAAAGCGAGCATCCACCGCTAAAGGCCCAACTGTTCATAATAGGGCATGTGAGCGCTGGTGCCACTGTGGGTGTCTTTGCAGCGGCAGCGGTTTTCTTGCTTTATACACTTCTCCCCTTGTCTGTTTAGTTCTGCGTAAGTACTTTTAACATTGAAAGTACATGAATAAGTGCTTAACAATATGTTCTGCCATAAAATGTGCGCGCTTCCCTAAAGTGAAACAGCTGCTTATTTCAGACATTCACCATGGTCTCAGTTAAAGAAAACAGAAAAGGACACTACATTACATTTTTACGTAGCAGAACCACCTCATGATTATAATGGGGGCCGCGGTTGAGAATTTGAATTATTTTCATTACATATGATACTTTCATAAATCCAAGTGCATGACTGTTTTTGCATTCTGCCCTCAAATGTGACTACCATGATTGGATAATGCATCATTCGTCTCTGTGTCAGTGCTTCGACTCATGCTCGGTTAATTTCAGAAGTTTAGGTTTCTCCATCAACCAGTCACGTTTTCACTGCTCACTTGCGATGGGCTACAACTATATGCACTCGACAGAAGCAAGGACAATGAACTTTGTGAGGGCAGTGACAGCAGCTGCAACGATTCCCACTTGGACCTCTCGACCAGTGATTATGACCAGACTGCGCATGACCGGATCTGGGTAGTTGTAGTACGCGTTAGTTCTGCCGAACAAAATAAGTATGGTTCATATTATGCAAGCAAATAAGGTAGTTCAGCTTGCTGAAACACTGACACTGAATGCTTGCGTTTGCATGAGAATTGATCTGTTTACGAGTGGGACCAAGCTTTGTGATTCTGATATACGCTTGACTGCTCACAGATATTCTTGCGCAGCATCAGACTTTAGTGTCACCTAGACACATTCCAGGGACACGCATTGAAATTGCAGACAGTGATGTCCAAGGCATCTAAAGTGTTTCTTGGATACATGCATTACGCTACAATTCAAACCTGAAATCGCCATCTTCCTGCCGTGACACAGCTGGCTCCGAGTCCTTGCGCTGCTTTTAGTTACTCAGTAAACCACATCGAACATGAGTCTGGTGCTGGGCCTGTTGGTACTGTACATACCTGAAGAAAACAAAGATCCAGCGTTTACAGACACGTTCACAAGAGACTATATGTGTATAGATGTCGGTACTTGCAACAGTTTAACGGGAAAAAAACGTGCAGAATTCAAAGAGAAACTGATGCATGTATGTGCCATAGAAAAAAAAAGTGAGAAAGACAAGAAACAAAAAGAAAGAAAAGCAGGTACTCATGGATAAGCTGGCTTACTCAGAAAAGTGTTATTACTACAATGTGTCTGTCTCTGCCTTCTTTATATTGATTCAGTTTTTGTATGATGCATGCGTGCATAGCCTTCCCTTCAAATTCAGAGCTTTTTTCAATAAACTTTTTCATATTGTTGTGCATTCGCCTAAACTCTCTTCTCGCATGTGCGTCTAAAAAGCTGTGTTCAAAAAGGGTTCTGCAAATGCAGCCAGAGCCACGCACACATTGGAATGCAAGGGAGTGCAAGGTGCCACTTCTGCAACCGCCGTGTAAGCATCAAGCAACTATACTGTCGCGAGAACTTAATATGTGTTTCCACTTCCTAGAGCAGGCTGCTTTCTCCGGTTTCCTCTTAGATGCTTTTTCAGGATGAACATGCTTTGCCTTTTTTTTTCAAGTCATCTTCTTGAGAACAAAAGACGACACAATGGCGCACGCTTGGCTGCAGTGTATAAGGATTAAAAGAAATCGGTCATGCATGCCCAGTGATCACGGCTACACCGTGCAGATCAATGCCAGTCTGACCACGATTTCAAAGCAGTGGTCCACCTTGTATCTCACATTTTTCGTAGCTCAAGTAAAAGTAAACAAGCCATGTATGCTAATAGTTCTCTTGCTCTCAGGCTGCATTATACTTGGTGGTTTAACACATGAATGTGAGCACAGCATTTGGACGAATGCATAGCATTTGGATGAACGGAGCTCAAGAGTGGATGAACCTCCGGCACGTCCACCTTTGAGCTCCATTTGGTAGATAGCTTTAAATTATGCAGAAAAAGAGTGAAACAGTGGTTATTCACTGTTTCACTCTTTTTGGTTCAAAAAGCCAAATTTTCGAGCCAGGTTGGGTGGGAATGTTAAGATAAATCCAATCATTCAGTATCAAAGTGAAATTGGGTTATAGGTTTCGTACAGTCTGTTGCCAACAAAATTCCTTACGTAAAATGACAATGTGCACCATGTCAAGACTGCAAGTGGTGGTAAATCAAGTTGATACCATTGGTGAAAAAAAGCTATGCATTATGAATGCACCTAGTGTGAAGTGCACTGTTGTTGTGTACTGATTACAGTGTTGTGCATCATTGCTAATACAGAAATGTTGAGAACAGTAAGATAACAAAATACTTCGTCTAAATCAAAACAATGAATTCATCAGAGGCAGCATAAAGATTATACGTGCTGCACTTTCTCATTTTTGAGGTATTGCACTCCCTTTGAGAATTGCTGGTCTTCACTCATAGCAAAAACTTCCATCCATATGAAAGCACATTGTAAGTGCCCAACAAATGAAGGTGACATAATGCAGAAGGCTTTTCCTCCCAATGAAGCTTAATGAGAAGAGTGGAGTGTGGTCTACTTAAAGATCAAGGCCGCCCGTATGGAACACACAAGCGCAGCACAAAGGCACCCACAGTGTGTATCGCAAAACCAACTTGGGACAGGGACCACGTACGGGCGTAAGGCCCACATTAGGAAGCGACATGACCTTCTCTAGGTGTGATGTGCACTGGTATGCACGGTGTGCAAAGAAACATTAAAGGCCTTGTTCATTGAATAAGTTTATAGTCATTACATTCTTCTTTCTCCTTTCCTTTCTCTTGAAGTATCTGCTCCTAATTCAACGCACAATTTTTCAAAAATATGCTTGCTCACAAGTTTCTTGAATGCAGTACTCCGAGAATTATACAGCAAGGGTAGTCCTTATTTCAGGCTATTAGAAGGCCTTGGTCATTAGCACAGAGATTCCGCGCTTTCTGATGTGAATTTTAACACGATATCTCATAAGTATATTCGGAAACACTCTCGCCGGCCATACGTACAAATTCCCATTTGAAGTGAACTCTGTGCTCCAGTTCAGCTGCCAGATCTGCGCAACGTTTAAAAAGCACGCACACAACACACACACGCGCGCGCGCACACGCGTTCCTGAGCAGAGGAATGTATCACGTAAATAAATAAAGGTCAAAAGAAAGCATAGGGCCGATCGCAGGGACGATGCGCTGCCGGCAGATCACGCACTGCAGCTATAGGGAGCTTGCATGGACGGCGGCGACGCTGTGCACTCTGGGTAGGCAGCCATTTTTTTGTCAGAGCCGACCGGCGAGTGCAGTCGTTTTCGTGGCGTCGACACTGCCTGGAGACGTAATGGTGCACTGTGTAATTTTAGGCTGCAATAATTACAGCCAGAGCAGGCCGAATAAGCTAAAGAGGCATACGAAAGACTACAGTTTCTCCGAAATCCCAAAGATGCGCCTACACGAGTGCGGTAAGGCGAAGAAGCTGTCGGAGCGTTGGCGGCTTGGCTGTCGCTTACGCGGCATTCAAGAAGCTGACGCCGACAACTATTTCGTCTGTTCTCGCCACCTCGTGTCAGGTACGTGAACACTTTAATGACGAATCAGTCTACTCTACCGGTTATCATTTAAGCTATCGGTTTATTTTAAACAAAAAATGCCACGCTTTACAACTTTGACCGGCTGAGCATGTGTTGGCGCCGAGAGCATTCGCAGTGCAGACGTCGACGGGGGGCTTGTTAACGCTCTGGGAGTGGTTAACCTGGACAGAAAAAAACATTAGCATCTACGGCAAAGTCAAATGATTTAACACGTCTTACTTGAGTGACGATGATCACGGTGGCTCCCGCACCCAGCCACTCGTCACAAAGTTGTGGCCCTCTAGGG